>JAUZSU010167644.1:0-13378 GCA_034780255.1 Parotocinclus maculicauda | reverse complement strand
CACAACATCCATATTGACATGAAAGCATCACACATTTAGAGCAGATTTGGTGGATTCTGTTCTGCTCTCCTATATCAGCACAAACGTACTCTGTTATCTGGCATTCTCAGTTGTTATTAAGGGGCCCAAAGTCAGGAAATGCCAAGGATATATCCCCACACCATTACACCACCAGCAGCAGCCTTAACCATTGACACAATACTGAATTTACCCATGATTTCATGATGAATATGCCACATTCTGGAACTGCCACCTGAAAGGGAGACTCCTCAAACTAAGCAAAGTTTTTCTAATCTTCTGATGTACAGTTTTGTTGAGCTTGTCCAAAATGGAGCTTCAGTGGTTATTTGAATTACTGTTGCCTTTCTGTCACCTTGAACCAGTCTGGCCATTCTCCTCTGTCCTCTGGCTTCAACAAGACCTTCTGCTCACTGGATTTTTATTTCTCCCGGGTTCTCTGTAACCCCTACAGATGGCTGTAATTCAAAATCACAGTAATACTTAGACCAGCAAGATAATTCCATGTTCAAAGTCACTGTTTGTTCCCATGCTGATGCTCATTTTGAAATTCAGCACAATCATCATCTGCTACGTGATTGGATGATTAGATATTTGCTTTAAGGGGCAGTTGAACATGTGTTCCTACTGTTTTAAAATGGTAAAATCCAAACTGGATGTCCAATGAACACTATTCAAGTGTAATTAGTTTCAGTTAAGGAAAACAACCTAGACCTGTCTAGCTCATTTTTCATAAACAACCTTCTAAAAACAGTAAATACCACCATAATTTCTGTACAGGTTCCAAATTTGTTCCAATTCAAAACTGGTCTGTGATGTTTAGTTTCGGGTCTGATTCATGTTTAGCATAAAGCTTCTCCAGTAAAGTTCCCCAGTTATTCTGTATGTGATGATCATACCACCGTTGATAACTAATTGGTCTTTTAGCAGGATAATTCTTGTAAATGCAAGAACCAGAAAAGTTATTTGGGGTTCGTATAATATTTGACTTTCTACCTTAAAATATGCAACTTTGAACAAGAGCGTTAGGGAATGTGTCCTAATTACTGGCTGTAGTAATGCATCTATTCAGCGGAGGCAGTGAATGGAGTGAATGCAGACTTGGGTTGAAAAAGTGTTCATGCAGATTTTCGCATCATGATAGACCATACATAGAAAAATATATTGCAGTGTCCAGGTAGCATTGCTGCTGAGTGAGATTATATAGAAATCTGATAGAAATGGTATAGTTTATACTCACTGGAGTCAGTGCGCGGCGGCAGCATATCTATACGCTGCACCTCCTTGGCGTAATAATCTTCTTCGCTGCTCTCACGCTCGCACGCGGACTCGGCATGGCGGGATCGGTCCTTTAGTAGATCTTTGGTGCTGTTATAGAGCAACATGACCTCGAAAGGCACGGAATCCAGTGGCGGGCTTGATGCAGGGTCCGGCGGCGAGCGGATGCGCAGTTTGCTCAGAATCTGCCCGCGCACCGCCTCTATCCTTTTCGACTTGTGATCGTCTAAGTCGTACGACTGGCAGGTCGAAAAGCCCTCGGCGAAAACGGATAACTTAAGTATAAGCAGGGTGAGATTGATAAACCACATGACTGAAAAAGCAGCAGAAGAAATGCGTGTGCGGCTCCCGTCTGCGCAGCTGCTATGAGAGAAATGTGCGTGGGCTGCGCTGCGTGCCGCTGCACCTGGTGACTGAACCACGCCGTGCTCACATGCAGGTTTTTATCTGCTTTAGCTCACGCTGCATGCCGCTTACGTTGCTCCTCGTGCTCATTTTACACACTAACATAACCTCCCGGTCTCAGAGTTTACTTTAAGTCAAAACGTGGATTTGAAAATAAGACTATTTTTTTCCGCGAATTTGCATAATATTCAGCACCCTTTAAGAAGAGCGCACATAATTACGCACGCAGCAGCACACATTCCTGTACCTCATTTTAAACTGGGTGAATATAAATTATGTCTTCTCATAATGCTGAATGGCTACCGGAGTGCTAGGACAGTGAAGGCTATCCACTGACTTTCTGAGGTCCACTGTGGCGGAGGAGTAATGCCTTGAATTCTTGCGGTTCCACTTTGGAGCATTTCGAGGCAGCGCTATTTTAGTGAAGCTACTTTCTTTATAACGTTACTCCCCGGTGTCTTTCCCATAACACACGGCCCATTACTTTTACATCTTAGTCATGGTGCCAATTTTAACATCTCATTTCAGTGCCATCCATAAATTATGCCATATGATCCATGATGGAATGGACATAAGACCAGTTTTATTATGCAAGCACGCCTACTGAGCACCTGCATAAAAACAAACAGACAAACATTTAGTAGAGAGAGAGAAAGAGAGAGAGAGAGAGAGAGAGAGAGGGAGACTAAACTAAAGCCTTATGAACTAAAAAAAAAATTCAGGACACCAGTGAGTGAGCTGAATCTCAAGAGAATGTGGGTCAAGCAGAAAGACAATGACACTAAGCATTCAAGTCATTCTACTACAGAAAGATTATAGAGGAATTAAGATGATGTTTTTAGATGACCAAGCCAAAGTCCTGACCTTAAGCCAATAAAAATGTTGTGGAAGCAGTTCATCTGAGAAACCTCATCAACATCTCAGAGTTAAAGCTTTTCTGTATGAAGAACAGGAGAAAAATCATTCAAGCCAATGAGCAGAACTTATCAACAGTTACTGGAAACATTTATTTATTATTTTAGTTTTTTATTTATTGCTGCCTAATTTGCCACTCACATATATGCAATATTGCATTATTTTTCTCGATAATTAAATTAAAAGTTTAGCTCATATTCAGAAATGTAAATAATTATAACAAGTACGTGAAGTCCCAAACAGCAAGGTTAAGATTATAAAGTCTTTCCTTTAGCCATTTAGCCAAAAATACTTTAAACTCATTTTGATAAATATATTCTATGAAAACATATTCCAAAGACTATTCACACTGAGTACACTGGTCACTTTTCTCAGTGCAGGGAAGTCAAAATGGGACTGCGGTAGCCTAGCGGTTAAGGTACTGGACAATGAACCTGATGGTCCTGGGTTCAAATCCCACCTGTGCCAAACTGCCACAGTTGGGTCCTTAAGCAAGACCCTTAATCCACCATTGCTTGAATTGTAAGACTGTATCAGTTGTAAGTCACTCTGGATAAGAGCGTCTGCTAAATGCTATAAATGTAAAATTATTATGCATGGTAATCGCTCATATGCTATAAACAAAGTGGATAGGGATTAAGTGGAAACTGCTGGAGTATTGTTTAAGAAAATGAGAGGTGTAATTCAAGGGAAAATCACAAAGAAAGAATTCAGTAAGGTTTTATTTCATACTAAACACTGACTGTAGGTTTACAGTGTTATGCACAGATAGAACTACTACGATAATAAGTGCAGTCCTATCCTACTTTATCCCTCATTTCACTTCAGCACTTTCACTGTTAGCACAAAGTGGCACATTGATGAATGAATCAGCAACTTGGCAAGGGTGGACAAAAAAATTCCCACCTAGACTAGGTGCTGCAGGGTAATTCAACTAGACTATTGTCACAGAACACAGAACTTTCTTAAAATCTTTTCGTATTCAACAACTTTCAGGTTGCAATTACTGCAGCTCGTGCCAGTTCTTTAAAGTTAAATTCTCCACAACCTGAAATGATTAATATCCCTTTCAGATCTCAGTCCTTTCATTTGAACTGCACACACTTTATTTTCCCTCTCCCATCTCTCCCGGCTTTCCCCCTCAGTCTCATTGTTAATTACAGTGCGTTAACTACACGATCGTTAATCTTTCAAAAAAAGCTCAACTTTACTACAGTTCTCCACCTCCTCCATTATAAGCATATTACAGCCTCAGTCACAGGGCTATAATTGAACTTTGAAGCGGTAGCGAGCAGTAATGCTGAGAGGGATTAGGAAATGTGCTCTGAGGATTTTTTTAAGCAGAGTGGTTGATTCTGCTACCTCAACACGCGTTCCTGTTCAATCTTATGTTTTAAAGATTGTCGTTCAGAAGAAACTACAAGTGCTTACGTGGATCAAAATGGTTTGGCGCCACCTAGCGCTGCCGGGAGGTTGGACCAGATTTAAAAATAGCGAGCGCCAAAATATACGCATTTTTCTCTCTGACCTCCCATTTCCCTAAATATAGCCTTCAAACCGCCACGTCATCCCGCCCTCACAGCTTTCAGTGTAAACTTCCTCAGTTTGGGCCCTAAGAATCATTCCAGAGCCAAATAAGAATTCAACTGGAAAAAGCAGTTCACTCTCCTCACGCAACTTTAGGCAGCTTTGTTCCCAGTGATCCAAATCAAGTTAAGTAAGTGGGATATACTGGGGTTATTTTGTAGTATATACTAAGCCAATTTTCTGATTATGGACACATGTAGTAGTGATTATCATCATATTATGATTACAGAAATCCAATTTGCTTGAATGTTCCTAAGTCTTATTCACAAAGGACTACTGTGTGGCTGAAGGTTTTCATAATAATAAACAGACTTGGTTCTATTTTAAGTTGGAGTCCAAATTACTACAAACTCCAATTCAGGAAAAGTTGGGACGGTACGGAAAACACACAGTGTTTCTTACATTTTACTTTTATGTTATTGCTGGTAGTATGAACCTGAGATTTGTTTTCTCTGGTCAACTTGATTTCATTTGATATGAAACATCCATTCCTGCATTTTAGGCCTGGAACACATTCCAGAAACAGTTGAGATAGTAAAGCATAATTTAATTTGTTAATAAACATCCATTCGTGCATTTTAAGCCTGCAACACATTGCAAAAAAGGTTGGGATGGTAAAACCACTTAAGTATTTGCATTCCTTTTTATGACTATTACAAATGTTTTTGCACAAAGGATACCACTGATTTAGTGTTTCAGGTGTTATTGTGTCCCATTGTTCCTACATGCAGATGTGCAACAGTAGAGGGTTGTTGTTTTTCTTCACATATTCTCTATTATGAACAGTTCAGGACTGTAGGCAGGCCAGTCCAGTTCCCATACCCTCTGCTTCTGCATTCATTCTTTTCTGTGTGCAGCATGTGGTTTTGCATTGTCAAGCTTAAAAATCCATGGAGGTCCCTGGACATCTTCAAGGCAGCATACGTTGCTCTAAGATCTTAAAGAACTTTTCTCCATTATGTCCGGAATATGGCTGCCATCTTGAAGACCACCATATTGGATACACACACACACACACACACACACACACACCTTGCCACAGTCTTGCTCTACAGAAGTTTTTGGTTCTGAAAATCTTCTTTGAGACAATGTCAATTGTAAAAAGCACTGTATAAATCAATTTAATTTGACTTGACTTGGTGCAGTGCTGTCTGGAGATTAAAGATCACATGCGTTTGGTTTAAGCTTGCACCCTAGCCCTTTATTCACAAAAATTCCTCCAGATTCCTTAAATTGTTAAATGTCAATAAAACTGTAGAGGGTCAAAATGCAAATCCTGTCCATTATGTGTTTGAGGTGCATTTCAATAGACATATAATTGAACAAATACTCACCATTTGTTGATAAGCTGCAGATCGTCTGGCCACTTCTGCTGATCAAATACTTTTCTGGATGTTGCTTTTGTAACAAATCATAATTACAATCAAATGTTGATATGATCTATTTGAAGTTGCATCATTAATTTAATGTAAATTAATTTACGTTTTAATCAATTGCTAGCTCTAAATGGCCGCTGTCCCAACTTATTTTTGGAATGTATTGCAGGCCTGAAATGTAATATAATAATGGATTTTTACTAACACATGAACTGAAGTTGACCAGACAAAACAATATAAGCTCCAGGGTTCAAATACACCTCTACCAAACTCCCACTGTTGGGCCCTTGAGCAAGACATTTACCCCCCCCAAAAAAAAAGCTTGGATTGGATCAATTGTAAGTCGATCTGCAAAAGGGATGTCTGACATTAAATGTAATGTAAAGTTCATACTGTCTAAAATTAAATAAAAGTAAATATAAAAAAACTGTGTATTTCCATACCCTTCAAACATTTTAAGATTTGGGGTTGTATTAGACATCCTGTTTAGCTAGATTGAAAAGATGCAGGCACATCTACAATTTATAGATCAGAATAAAAAAAAAAAACAACGCTAAACTATATGATAACTTTTTTTCAACATGATTGACATGATTGACAACATATTTAGCATACATGGAGGTACCACTCAGGCCTAACGTTACAGGGTCATTTAATGGGGCATATGCCCTTTCCACCAGTCCACGTGCCCCATTAAATATGTCTGATATAGGCTAATTTGTACATATTGCCAATAATTCATATGCAGCAAACAGAAGGTATATAAAAAGATTTATTGAACTCTAAAGTTTGGAAGGAGTGTAAGGATGATGTGTTGTACTTTTGTAACACGTCTCTTTTAGCTTTATTGAGGCAAGTTAAGCAGCGAATTAAGCACCACTTATAAACTGAGGTGAATTAAGAACAGGACCTAGTATTATGTTATAATTACTGATCCTATTCAGCATTTCATGGAAGAGTTGGCCAGGACATTGCAAGGGCTCTAGAGTTCTCTATCGCACTAACAATTGTGCCACTGTACTGCCATAATTTAGACTTTATTCCCTTTATTTAGAATGTAAACACCCAGGTACTCAAACCATCTTTGTTTTGTTTCTCTGTTCATGAGATGGTCTCTGCAACAACTGTTTTGAGGCATCGGCCACATCACTGGTCATTTTACAGTTGGCCTGGCATTCTCTGTGGTTCCCAGCATGATGGTTTATTTTGCCATACGGTACATGTTTATAGTTATATTGCTTCTTAATCATTTATTAATGTACTTGAATAGGCCTACTCAGTAACCTTACCAGTCTCAGTCTTTTACCATATAGGAAAACATTATTTTAAGTTGGATAACTCCCTCCTCCTCCTCACTCAAATTTGAGCCTAGCACTCACTAGTTGTTCTACAAAGAACCCTTGAAATGCATTTGCCATTGTTTGCAATAGGGAAAGCTTCCCAATATGCTATGTTCCTGGTGTGCCCGTTTCTTACACATGATACAATATTACAATTATATTTATTAATATTATATATTTAAATCTACATAATTTGTTATTTTAGATGGGAATTTGTGGTCCCCACATACCTGTCTGGGTATGATTGCACAATAAAACCATGTCAGCTTGAGGAAAACTGAAGGGTACACAAATGCATTAAGACAGCAGTGAGTTTACCACTGTTAATCCAATAAGTGTGAAAAAAATATACTGCTTACAATATTTCATTTTGAAGTATCCCTCAATTTTCGTGAGCAGTATATATCAAGGAAAATTACTTGACATTGCAAAATATACTAAACTCTATGATAATTAGGACTTTTGAACAGTGCTGATTTCTTTTGACAAATAAGAAATATACTGCTCACAAAAATTAGGGAATATTTCAAAATGAATAAGAAGCAATTTAAAAATAAGTATTTGATTTTAGTTCATTGAACAAGACCATCAGAAATGCAAATAAAGTCAAAGAAAATCGTTCTATTACCATACTCAAATGAGATGCAAACTCAATTATGGTGATTGAGTAGCAGATTACATATTCATGGGGGTGAACACAAGCAGGTCAAACTGTACGAGAGTGCCACACATTGACTGTTCAGTAGGGTGTATGGTCACTCAAAACTGTCAAAACACACTGACAGTGATGGGGCAATTCTTGTGGGATCCTCTTCGTATTCATTTTGAAATATCCCCTAACTTATTAAAGCTGTATAGTTATGCACCTGAATATCCACATTTTTGGTGATCCACTGGGCAGTAAGTGAGAAGGATAAATATTAAAAGTCTTTAATAAATATATAACCCTTGCCATGCACAAAAGGTAAGATGCAAAGATTAGGATTAGTGTTGAAAATTTGCAGAAGCATTTTCCAAATTTCCAAACATCAAATTATATACCCCTAATGCCAACAAAGTATCTGGAAAGTGTGTCAGAAGAGTATTTTCCTTCATCTAACCATAAACATAATCGCATAAAGCTCGCCAGGCGCTGGAACGTTGACTGAAACCAGGTGTTGTGGTCAGAAGAGACGAAAATAGAGCTCTTTGGTTTTGGTCTAAAATAAGGGTGGTTAGGCAGAAATGAATCCAAATTCCCGTGTTAGGTATTGTGGGGGACCTGTGATGTAGTGGAGCTGTCTTATCAAAGATTAGCATCTTGGATGCTAAATGCCTCTGCCAAAAGCACAATAATACTTCTAAACAAGATTTCAGGAATATAAAATAGTTTTGATTATAATTATTCTAGAGCTGAAAGTAAATGTGGTGAGAATATAAATAGCTTTTTATTTTAACCAAAAGCAACAGGTAACATATTGATGGTGTGAACCCAGCACCTTAAAAGATTACATAAAGCTTCTTACAACATTACAGCAGTCCACAAAAGCCACTACATAATTTGTTGTAGAATTGGTATTGTCAAACTCGAGGATCAAACGTATAAGATCTCTAAAAGAGTACAACTATGATTCAGGGATACTTCGACAGAAAACGAAAAATGAATGAAAGTGAATTTCAGAGCTTCACTCAATCGGGCCTCAAACAGTGGCATGCACTGGAAGACGCATGTGCTGCACAAAACCCACAGTTCCACCACTCTTAAACCATGTTTTTTTTTCTGCAGTGCTTTTATATCACACAACCTACAAATCAAAAAACCGGACCATTCAGGATTTGGTATGTCTATAACAGTATTTAAATGAACATACTAGTGCCCATCAACCTAATTTTTATCCATCATAAGCACGAGAAGTTGCCACGAATGGTAATTACAATGCATTTCTTCACTAAGAGAATAAGGTGTTTTACAAGTGCGTAAAATAAGCGTGATTATAGGGCATGAAATGCAACATAATGAGCTGTAATGAACCTGCCCAAATTCCAAAGAATTTTTTCTAAGACAAACTTTCATTTTCTGAAGCAATAAGAGTGTAAAGGTACTGGACGAATGTCTAGGGCTGAATTTACAGCATGTGCCAAGCTGCCATGGTTGGGCCCTGAAGCAAGGCTCTTAACTCTCAGTTTTTTAGATTGTACCTTGTAAGATGGATAGTAACAAAAAACATTTCAATTACTGTACTCGCAGTTAAGTACAATCTAGATTCTTCTACTTTACTGAAGTATTTATATGATTTAAGACTTGGATTTTTAAGACTTTTAAGAAGCATCCATCATGACTTGTTCATTTGGATAAAGAAAAAGTCCAAATACTACATAGCTTACAATACAGTCAATTCCGGTCATACCGGAAAGATTTTGTACACATTTATTTCATTTAAAATGCAAGCTTTGCCTGTCTGGGGTACACATGACTTCTACTCTCCAATAAATTCCCTTGCATATCAAATGTTTTAAAATAAACATTCATTTGAAACGTTTCCTGTTAAATTATCCTGGCTTTTCATGCTACTATAGAAACTGTTTACTACACATGACTACTCTAAGTTTTCTTGTTAAGTTGGTTGGGAGTAATTTAATGAAGACAAATAGGTTATATAAATGTATAACTAGTTATTAAAATCCAGATGAATCAAACAGATTGTCTAATTTAATGGATTGATATTTTACTAGCACTGTCTGTGCTTGCACAAGTAAAATATTTCTGTACTTCTTCCACAACCATTTTTGAACATGGCCCAAACAGAAGTCTGGATGGATGACAAACATTCCTTTGGTATTATCTACAAAAAAATCACAATTTTACAGTAAGAATTATAATAAAATGACTATCCAATTAATGTCTTTAACCAGGTTTTAAATGCCTTGTAAAAGGTTGATTCATGAATACCCAACATCATTTAAAAGACAACAGTCAACTCCTTATACATACACTTGGCCCTGACTACACCACTTACGGTTTCTGTAAAATAATAAAAAATAAAAAAATAAATAAAAGTCCACTATAAAGTCCATATCTGTGATTTTTGTTAATGTAACAATCCAATTTTATTTAAAAGTATATTACACAGCAAAGTCTATTAAGATTAAGCACTTATATTAGTGGTACTCAGACTGTGGATCTAAAATGATTACTTCAAATGGTTTGTTTATTTTACAACACCTGAATAATTTCTCAATTATTAGATAACTAGACAACAAATAGTAAATGACTACAGAAACGTTGTGGTTTTAGCATTTAAACATGTCAAAATGCTACCAAGCACTAAGAGCAATAGAGAGATGACTGGTGTTGGCAGGTGCCATTCATCGCCCTCAAAATGGTCCTAGAAAAAACCCCAAAGCATACTACCGTCTGAATTAAATGGCCACAGAAAACATCAGACTCTGAGGAATGCAGTCAAAAATTTGGTAGAATTTATAGCAGATGGAGGTCCTAAACAAATAATATATGGTATTTGCAAAACTATATGCAACTATCTGGTTAACAGGGATTTGTCATGTGACTGTACATTTAAGTCTAAGTACCAATGACACTTTCTGGGCATCCCAAGACATTTTCTGACCTCTTGATCCTTTGCAATCCCACCCAACTTCACTGCAGTCACATACTACAATGTTACTGAATTGATATATTCTTGTCTAATCTGAGTGCAAAAGCAACTGGGACAACATCTATGACTCATCTTCATTAAGTAACATGTTGGGGACTCCTCTGGAGATAGGGAACTCTCGGCCTGACTCAGGGCACTGGAGAGTTCCTTCTATTACCTCCACCTGGGAAAGGAAAAGGGTTCAGTGTCATGTTATATTACGTAGTACATTACACTTACATTATACATTTTCTTCGGCTGATATAGTTACTGTTATCTAAACACAGTGTTCCCTTGCCACTTCGCGGTTTACCTTTCGCGGACTCGGTGCATCGTGGGTTTTCAAAAAATATTATTTAGATAGATTTTTGCTGTTTTGCTGGTTTTTGCGGAACTTTTACATTTAAAAAATCACTAAATTTATAAAAATATATAAAAAATATTAATTCTAACAATAAAGGAATGTTATAAATCATAAAATATTACGATTTTCAGTAAACAGCTGTAAAATAGTGTATAAATACTTAAATAAATAGAACGTCCCAATTTTCGTTAATCGCGCGTGGTCCTGGAACGTAACCCCCGCGATAAACACTGTACTTCTTTGGGGGCAAATATGTAGGCAAGTTGTAAGCCAAACAACAATCCAACAATCATGCATACATCCACACTGCTGGTCAGTCAGTTGGGTTACAATACGTTATGTGCTAGAAATTATATTTGATCTGTGAAAAAATTCGAGCTTTCAAATGGCAAATAGATTAGAAACAGGCATCAACAGCAACAGAGAAAAAGCTGTGTAGGATTTTTTTGAAGTGCTCACAAAAATTTGGGATTATTTCAAAAAGAAATTTCCCATAATGAAATAATCTCGTAATGTTTGTGAACAGTGTATGTAAATTATGGAGAGCAAACAGCCAGAACAATGGTAATATCCAAACTGCAAAATATAGTAAATATAATAAATTTGTACATAAACAATACCTTTTTTTTTTTAGCTATTATATGTTTTTAATAAAACAAGACTATGCTTGCTCTCTGTGTATTCCCATCCATCCCTCTTCAGTACAAAAATTGTTTAACAAAAAAATAAAAAATAAATAAAAGTGTGAGTGATTCCATAATTTTACCGGGGGTAGTACAGGACCTGACATATGACAGATAAACATGGATACAACTTGCATTAATAGTTTAAATTGAACAGAACTTTGGGCGTTCGTTACGACTATAGTCTCGTTTTAAGGCATACATGCATGTGCCTGTGGAAATGTGTCAAGCAAGTCACAACCATTATGCTCACTGTATAAAATGCACCACATAATACTGTGTGCTGTTTCTCTTACCTCTAGGAGGACTCTGTGAACTTTCCGTAAAAAGTCGTCATCACTCTCATAGTTTGACACAGGTGTGCTAGGCAATTCTTGGGAGTATCCCAGCTGTAAAACCAAATACAGGGTGAATCAAAAATCAGAGGATATCTTGTGTGCTGCCTCGTTGACTTGTTGCAAAGGTTGCCAAAACCATTGTTGAGGGTTCTTCATCGACCACTACTGGCTTTGTCTTTTCTCTTAATTTAGCCATGAGGGATGTAACAGTACTGTGGGAAATTGGTGATCTTTGTCTTCGGCTATAATACGATAGCTGCATTCCCTCTACATCAGAATCGCCAATTCCATCTTCAGTTACCTTTTTGTGTTGAACATGTTTAACCCACAAGAGATATTGCATATCTGATTGTAGCAATCGATTTCTGAAACAATTCTGGTCTTCTTTGATATGCTACATGATCACATCCTTCACACTGGAAAAGCATGCCCTTGATCCAATATGGAGGCTTTCAAAATGGCGGCCATGTTTTACATTAAAGATAGGCCCCCTCACTGATTATTTCCTGAGGTATTTAGATATGTCATTTTCCCTTATGTTTCTGAAATAAAAGGGTGTCCTGTGACTTTTGACTTACCCTGTACATTCATCAGTGCTCTCACTGAAACATCAGTGAGGAAAAGCAAAAACACTTACAGCCACTTTATCTGAACCGGAAACGGAAAGAAATTAAGTCAGTCTTACCCCATCGGCCGCCTGGATTAAAGCGCTCCACTCAAGCTTGGGAATCATTCTACTCACAAACTGAGGGTTGAAATCAACTTCTTTTACTTGGACTTCTGTCGCCTATGAAATGAACAGAAACAAGATTAAAAATGACTAGTACAGCTACCCTAACTACCCAGTCAGCAGCAGAAAAACTACACAAACTACTAAGCGGTTGTTATTGTCCAATTAATAGGAAACATTTATTTCATCTGCTTAAAAGATTATTATACAAATACTCCAAATAGACCAAATACTCATCAGTAGTATACTGCAAGGAGATACTGCTTTGTCAAGTACCATTATATGTTAAAGTTTCACAAAAAAGTGGAACTTATACTAATACATATAAATGAGTCTTGTGTTTTTTTGTGCAGTTTCAGTCTTGGTTTATTAATAGTTCAGATTTGTATGCGCTACTTTAAATATAATAACGTTTTCGATTACACCACCACTTTTTGTGTTGTCATTTTGTTTGTCACACGTTCTCTGCATTCTTCTCCTCGTTACTGGGTTTTAAATGGTGTAAACTTACTGCCACACCAGAAAATATCCCTCTTAACATTACGCCACCACCTTAAGCATGAACAGTGGTAGCCTAGTGGTTAAGGTACTGGACTATGGATCAGAATGTCCAGGGTTCAAACCCCACCTCTGGCACAGTTGGGTCCCTGAGCAAGGCCCTTAACCCACAATTGCTGGGATTGTAAGACTGTATTAATTGTAAGTCGCTCTG
>JAUZSU010167633.1:0-13378 GCA_034780255.1 Parotocinclus maculicauda | reverse complement strand
TGCAAAGGATTCCCAAGCAAGACTTCATGTGAAGAGCCTGAAAGCCTAAAAACAACCCAAAAGCACACTAAACTTAATCAGTCTATCCGCACTGAAATCTACTTAAGCGAGTCTGCAGTAGCTGACAAGCATCAAGCTTCCCACTCTTTTAATATAAATTAAATTAAACAAAACTTACCAATGGCAGGTCTAGTTCTTCCCAGAGAAGAAAGTTTCTGTCAGGAATCGCACGTGGCATTTAACCTATTACCTGTTTAAATCCTTAGATCATGAGTTTAGTACAAACCCGCTTGGTGCATCACAGCTCCCGCATGTAGCGTACAACTTCTCCATACACTTTCACAGACCAACAGCTCAACTCCGCCCAACTCCCCACGTCACGCCTACAGTGAGGCCTAAAGGGGCGTGGTAAACTGTAGCGCAGATTTACAAATAAAAACAGAGGCAGCTTTCTGGTAGCGATTTATTAGGAATTAGCGAAACCTTTACACATGCCTTTAATTGTCCATGCCCTTGGTGAGGTTGGCGATTTGTTTGAGTGGAGTACACAGAGCATGGTTTTATTTTATTCGCCATTAATCACACACTTCAAAAAATAACAACCAACATTTCCCAGGTTATAAAATGTACCTACAGTGCACATTTTTTTTTTTACCTTATTCCTGTAGATGCACTTGTTTAACTGTGTTTAGTGTAGATGTTATTTTAAACATATTTCAGTGTCCCACTTCCTCGCACGTCTTTGAAATTAGATAAACACTTTGCATCTCATGTTCATCCCATACTCCCAACACTCTGTGATGTTCTTGTACCACTGAGCCACACACAGAAGCAAATCCTACTTTAAACATACAAAACATATCTGATGAAAAAAACACCAGTATAGTTTGGCATATGTTTTGATTTCAAAACATGTTTGGAGTTCAAAGTTCCACATTGGTTAATTGTGATTTCTACTGGTTAGTGCTGGTATGGTGATGGTTTGGTGGGTGAATTTGAAAGGTCTTGCCTGAAAAGCTGGTTGATAAGCATACCAATGTCCAACACACAATATGCCATTGTTTGCTCTTTTTTTTTCTATGCATGGACTGTCCAATTAGTTTTATTGGTACACCATATTACTGCAATTATCTTTTCAGATGCACCATTTGTGTTAATCCTCTGTTTGCTGGATGTATTTGATTCCCTAAAAGAGCACAGACTGGATTCTAACATAACATACCAACCAAAAGTACACACCCTTTTTTGACATCTGTCATCTCAGCCACTCTCACTGCAGACAGACAAATAATATAAAGTACACAAGTTTCTCTGCCATAGACAAACAGTCACAGTACAATGAGGTTTGCTGAACACCTCAATATGACACTTTCACAGGTTTCCACCTCTCCAACAGGTCGGTTCATCAAATAACTGCCCTGCATTTCTAATGTTCTGAAATTAATTTACCAACTTTGATAAAAAACTTGGCTGGCTTCCACACAGCACTGACCTTAACCCAATTAGACACATGATGACTTGCCAGGACATCAGTGCCCAACCTGAGAGTCATGTAACGATGGTTGAAGGCTTTTGTAGCAGCGAATGACAGATAAAGCCTGTACTAACACCCAAATTTTGTGCTTGGTTATACAGTTGACATTTTGGAGACTGGGTGGTTATCAGAAGCATAACATACTATGCTAGTGGATATACTGGATAACCAGCGTTACCAGTGAGTTTTCAGTGGCCATCATACACAATCAGCAAGACCATGCTTTCTTCTTGGTTAGGCTTCCACGTAAAATAAGTGTGACAAATCTCCACAAAAGGGTGTGTAATGTCTGACCAGATGCATAGTCCCAATCTTTGGTATGTGTTAATATTGTGGCAGATTTTACAATCCCAAATACAATGCTCCCTTACTTTTTGTGAACGGTGTAGCTTAGCACTGTTTTACCTACTATTGACATTTCAGAACACTCCAAGCAGAGTTTATGCACAAGTTCTCCCTCTGCTGGATACATGTGGAAACACACATTGTAATATGGCGAATTATGAAGGGGCCCTTTTTTTCTCCATACATAAAGTACCACACGTACTAGCATACATTTCGTATTTTATTAATGGTTTAAAAACAGAAACAGAAACTTAAGAAATGTCTCAGATACACTCATACATACTCAATAAAAAAAACAGTATTTCCTTAGCAACTATTTGAATCGGTCTATATTCTTTGGATTCTTTCCAGTTCCTTGTGTTCCGTCATCCCATAATTGATTGTGTTTTTGCAAGTTCCTATGTATGGATTGCATACATTTTGCTCAGTAGACAACAAATGATTAGCATGATGCATCCATTAACTATTGAGTCAAAATAGAATTTGAAAGTACAGCTGCTAGATATTAACAAGAAAGCAGTATTAATATTAATTTCCTGGGAGAAAGACAAATACTATGCAGTTAGTTAAAATCATATTTAAAAAAAAAATCTTACAGAAAGTGTGTCGAAATGGTGTGAGGATAATCAAGATCAGATGGCCCAATAGATATAGATATGCCACACAAAACCAAAGCAGTTTTACTCTCTATATGGATGCATACATTGTTAAATTAAATGAGTCATTGTGAAAAAAATTCAAACATTACCAGTCTATGGTAAAAGTTGCTATGTATGCCAAAATGTTTTATCACAACACATCTTCCCAAGGTACACTCACTATATAGAACGGGTTGCATAAAAAAAACAAAAAAACAAAACAAATGCTCTAAAATGCATTTAAACACCAATTCAGCATTTTATGTTAGCAATGTTTTCAGTAGCAGTTCTCAGCAATGGAGTGTTGCATCCTTAATCTTACATCCACACTTTAAATCATTTATGAAAGTATTACATATTCCTATTTTAACTTAATTCAGCAGAACTTGGACTCATTAAGAGAAACAAAATCTAAAATTCTCAAATGAAGAAACAAGCCAAAATGCTATCACTTGGGCAAATAAACAAAAAGCCTTTTCCAAATACACAAATAGTTCCAAATCTTTTCAGCAACTATACTGCTCACAAAAAGTAGGGAATATTTAAAAATGAAATAACCCCTAATTAAATATGCCCTAATTTTTTATGAGCAGTGTATCACTGTTATACGTTCTTAAATGTTATGCCTGTACCTGACTAACTGACCCTCTTAGTAACACAGCTCTGCCCATTTTATTTATTACAGCTGTAACCCTGAGTGCAGAGTTGCTATACAACAACCTGATAAGACAGTACATAGAATAAAACGACTAATAAAACAACATTTCACTGGTTATGTACAAAATATAACTATCAAACTGAAAAAAAAAACCATACAAGGTAAATATAGACTGCAACCATTACCGTGACTCATTAACAGAAACATATTCCACACTGGAATTACAAATAAAATAGCAAATAAGTTCTGATGATCATGAAAGAGTCTGGTGAGTATTAAGAGCAGTGGTTTCCACTCTCAGCCCTGTTTTGAATGGTTGGTTTAGTTTCCCTGCTCTAACATTCTGAATTGCCTGCTTGGTAAAAAATGGGACACGTTGAATCACCTGTGTTAAAGCAGTAAAAATGTTAAACCATGCTGCTGGTGCTTAACAATTCCAACGTGGAGTATCTCTGCACATCACAATTTTATCTTTCCCTGCATCAACACATCTTACTCAAATCATTACAGAACCGTCAAGCTCGCATGTTTTAGAGCAGAGACATCACACTGTGCTGGGATTGAAAACCACAATGGAGAAAATCAGATGGGTTTGGTTGTGCTGTTGTAGACAAGTTTCTCCCTGTCATCTACAGGATGCAGATGTGTGCCATTTGCAGCAATGTACTTTTGCCTTGGCTGTCGCTGCTTCTTACTTCTCAGGACGCAGTAACCGATTACAATCAGCAGGATCAGGATGGCCAAGCCCAATGCCACAGCTATGGCTATATAAACTGTACAAACATAACAACAGAGAAGGCAAATTACCAGAGAGGTTGTTACTGAGGTTTCATTGTTTATGTACTTATGTATTATAGGTTATGTAATTGAGCTTAGCTTTACTTGATGAGATTTACATAGGGATATTTTGGCCATTTTTAATGCTTTTGTTTTCTGCTAAACAGGTATGTGCCACATAACATCTGTGGTCAAATGAGGTCATTATTCTTAGTATTAAGGTAATTAACCTACTTAACCCTTATATTACCTTATCAGATACATTAGCTCTTGTAGTATAGCAGCTGTAATGACACACAACAGCCCAGACTCTGTTGCAGAAAGTGGTATACATGTAGTATAAACATGCGCAGACTAAATGCTGAGCAATGAAAGGATGGCACTGGCAGCACTGAGATGATGATGATAATGACGACGAGAAGGTCTTACCACTTAGGTGTCATCTTTGGTTCATTTTTCCATTTCAAATTATTCACACATTCTCTATTGGGGACCAGTTAAATTCTGTCAGTACAGTAAATGTACCCCCTTCTTCTGCAGTCATATTTTGTTGTGTATGCAGCAAGTGTTTTTGAACTGGCTTGACAAAAAATGGATATCCCTGGCAAAAAGTCTGGACGGTCCTTTCCATCTTTGGTCTGGACTGCACATGTTTTCTTCCAAAAAAGATATAGAATACTGATCCGTCTGATGACAATACATATTTTCAAAGTGTGATAATTCGTCCCAAATGCCTCCAAGCAGAGACATCTACCCCAGAGTCGCTGCATTGATTTAATAAATTATATTTAACACACACTGCAGTACCTTGTTTTTGGAGTCAACAGTGGCAGGGGGTAGCGCTGTCACAGCAAGAATGTTCTGGGTTCAATCCCAGGAAACAGCGACTTATGTTTGTGTGTCCTTCCTGTGTCCACGTGGGTTTACTCTGGGTGCTCTGGTTTCCTCATACAGTCCAAAGACATGCATTAGGTAAACTGATTATGCTAAATTGCCCCCAAACCGTAGTACACATGACTAGTTTCTATATAAACTTGACTGCTGATGTAACCACGTGTCTGTCTTTGAATGGCCTTTGATACTGAAAAGCAAAGTTAAAAATTGCAAATAAATAAACACAGCGTTTGACTACACTGGAGTCAGTATGAACCGGAAATATTTCATGTTTTGTCCGACCAGCTTCCTTTGTTATTATATGACCATTCCTGCATTTAAGGCCAGCAACACATTACAAAAATGTTGACACAGGGTAAAGCATGTAATCACCATGTAATGTTGCTATTCCTTCTCACACCACCTTTGGTGCAGAGGATTCAAAGTGATTTAATGTTTCAGATGTTATGTCGTCCCATTCTTCCAGCAAACACGTCTTAAGATTTTCATAATTTCCCTTTTTTCCACAATCATGTCTTTGTAATGTGTCCAGAATGTGGTTCTGGATTGTCTTGCGGAAAAATGCATGGATGTCTGACCACAATACGTTTCCACTTTGTGATGGTCCATCCCAGATACCACAGAAAAGAGACATCGGTCACAGAGAAGTCAAGGCTTTGGACATCTTTCTAGACATAGTTACCATAAGAAATCATTTTCAAAGGTTACAAACTTCAAAGACTACTTTTTCTTTGTAATTGGTTATACCAGATATTGATAAAAAGTACAGTTCTTTATGCAGTGCCAACTGAGGGATGAGAGCTCTAGAGTCTTCAGTTTAAGCTTGCGCCTTTGACCTTTACACACAGATTCCTCCAGATTCCTTAAATCATTTAATTATTGAATTAATTTTAGAAAGAGAAACATGAAAATCCACTTCCAGTCGTTTCTGGGGAACATTGTTTTTCATTATTTCAGTAGTTTTCTCACATGTGATCATCTGGCTGTCTGTGCTCATCAAAGTCCAAAAGGCCTTTTCTGTATACTGACTTTGTACCTAATCATGATCACAATCACAGATGACATCACCTGTATGGAACAACATTTTTGTGCAGGCCTGTTATACAGGAATGGATGAAATATCATAATGTCTGCAATGAAATAAAAAACAAAAAAACAGCCTAGCTGTCAATACAAAACCTAATTCATTTATTTTCACAGCTCATTCATTTTAACAGGTGCAAGACAGGAAGCAACCCGAGACAGTGCTTCAGTCGATCGCAAAGCACATGCACCCTGAGTTAACATATCTTCAACCAGAGGAAACAAACAAAAAGGGAGAACAAGCGAAGCCCACACAGGCAGACTGGATAAAAAACGAACCAGGGATCTCTGGACTTCTGAAGTGACAGCACTCAGTACTGTGCCATCATACAAAGCCTAATTTTAAACACAATCATTAGTGAGACAGAGAGCATTGTGAGTGCAGTCACTTACCAGAATCGTGGTCCTCTCCACTTAATTTCTCATATATTCCCCGGTGGCCATAGGCATCTTTGTCTATGATAGCATTGTCACACATTAATAATACATATACAGTGGCATTGGAAAGTTTTTGAACTTTTAAAAATTTTCTAGAAGTCTGTACAAATATGACCTAAAACATAATCATGGTTCTGCCCAATTCATTAAAGTAGATAAAGAAAACCCAGTTAAAAAATGAGATATAAAATGATGCAAGTATGTCAACGTTTGCTTTCAAAGTCTAGTTTTACCCAATGTATGGCTATAATTCCAAAAAATAAAAATTGGTAGACTATTGCTGTATGACCCACTGTCTCTTAAGATCTCTCTTAAGAATGTATTGTTTTTAGTCCTACAGACAAGCGGCTTACTTAAATCAAAAAACTGTGGTGAAAGTGTGATGACATTTCAGATGATAATTATGCAGAAATCTTGAAAATTCTAAACGGTTAACTGTAAACTCACAGCAGTTATTTCATAAGAAATTTTTACAAGTTATTTTCATCAAGAAAACCTGTGCAGGAGGCAGAAGGTTAGACTAGGAAAATAGCTTTAATCTGCAACTTACCGGTCACTCCATTGCAATATTTCATGCAATCGGACTCAAATTTGAAGCGGTTATCATTGCCATCACAGGTCCCGTAGTTGAAGCGATGGCACTTCTGATCATACGGGTTGTAGTACCACATCGTTTCGCTGCCACGGCAAGTGCCTGTGACCGGAGGCTGTGTGCAACGATAAGCTGCAGTACCTTATTAGTTTGGACAATGACAGAAAATAAGAAACACATACTGATACCGTTACATCAAGTATGACTGGATATAAAAAAATATATATCTTAAAACAGCAGGGAGACCTTTATCATCCTCTGAATCCAGTTTAGGCAAATGATGAAACCTCAAGTTATCTGCACATGAAGAGAAAGAACGAAGAAGAATAACTTTATAACTGGCAGCTTTCCAGATTCTGTAGGGACTGACCAATATACAGTGCTTGTATACTATTGGCCGTTTTTAGGGATCAGATCTGATGTGACGCCTTTAAATGTGATGCGGGAAACCCAAATATACTGCTCCAAATTTTCTTGATACTATCCTATTTTTTGTGAGCAGTCTACATGAAGGGAACAATGCTTTACATTAACATTTCCTTAGGTAATATTAATATGTTAATATTAAACCACACCAGTTAAGTACACTTTAGTCTGCAAGGTGGCACTAATCGCTCACTGCAGCTTACACAGAGCCTTAACTCGCAGTGATCAGACAAGACAGCAGCTGTTTGTGTGTGAGATTACAGGTTACTAAAGTACCACAATAAAGTAAATGTACACCTTGAGGACAAGAACAAGTATTCAGTATTTTGTTATAACATAAATGGGGAGTTATTGACATTTGTTTGTCATTCATTGTTGCTGTTACTTTTCTAACCTTTTAGATCTAAATTGGCTGTAAACCAATAATCTATTCACCTACTAAGTAAACTGTACTTCATCTATCTAATTACAGGATAAGTGGTTTTAATTTTGTATCATTTTAAAAATGCCACAATCTACGTAAACTGGAACAGTACTTTATTTTTAAAGGCATACACTCACAGACTGTAAATGACTTTTTATCTTCTCGTGATTTATATTGTACCAGTGACCAACTGTCCTATCGCCTATGGCCTCTAAGAAAGTTCTTGGCTAATCTGGCAGTGTGCTAAACAAATGTCGATCTGTTTATACAATGCATACAGAAAGACTTTTGATACACTTTCAATTTGTTTACATTTTGTTACGTTGCAGCCTTGTGCGAAAAAAAAATCAAATTGTCCCTCATTATTCTGCTCTAATATAATAATTTTAGAAATTCAGCCAATTCATTACCATGGCTGAATCTGAGCTTTATGGCAGAGTGTTCAAACTTTTAATCAGACAAAAGAATCTTGTTCTTCACAGTTTTAAGTTTTCTTTTTGTCAGACAAGCTTATGTGTCTTTCACTGAAGAGAGGTTTCTGTCTGGCTACTCTGCTATAATGTCCAGATTGGTGGAGTGCTGCAGTGACGGTTTTTATACACTTTACACTATACATTTTAAGCAATAGTCTTGGAAAAATAGCACTTACAGTTTTCACATGCCGCCTCATCAGAGCCATCACCGCACTGCTTGACAGAATCACATTCCAGGTCTTTGTCTATACAGCATTTATTAGCACAGGTGAACTTCTCTGGTCCACAGGGTACTCCACATTCCTCCTCAGCTGACAGAAACCAAGTGTGTGTTCAGTTAATTAAAGGGTTTAGTTAATAGCACATACAAAATGATGTCTACTTGGCTTTGGTGACAATGCAGAATAAATTGTTTTCATTTATGAAAATAAACTATAATGTAAGAAAAAGCTGTTACAACATATTTTTTCTGTATTTTTTGCACCTTATTATCTCCAGAATTAACATTTAATAAGCATCTGCCCAAAGGTTTAAGAAACTTACTGATACACTTACAATTTGTTGTCATTCATTATAGCAAATTAGCGGTTCAAAACTGAGGTAGGGAATTAAAATGCCACTTACATTACAGCATGAAACTGTAATGCTGAATTTAGATTGCAAGGCTACTGCAAGGCAGTTTCTAATATTTGTCTATAAGTATGTACAATTTGACTCTTTGTTCTGTAGTGGCATAAGAAGCATCCAAAAGGTAGGTTGTGTGTTATTTGTCGTACTGTGCCATCAGCCAAGTAGAATCAAAACATGATGAGTCATATTACATATGAGTCAGATCACAGAGTTAAAATGATGGTATGCAGATGACCAGGGCTTGGTGCCAGTGAGCAAAATCCAGTGAAAATACTAGGTGCAAATGCTAACAACTCTGACTCATAATACTCTGTTTTTCCAGTTTAATGTTGAAATTAAGGTGTTAGCAGAAAGTGTTAACAAATTTATTTGCTTGGAAGAGAGTCCTGTATACAATGCTCATAGCACACATGTACGCTAAGCTAAGTTTCAAAAGTTATTTGTATTTTCTTTTGTAATTTTAAAGTTGGCTTGCAGATTTTCACAAAGACTCATTGGTTTTAACTGAGACAAAACCCTGTTTTATTCATTTCCAATGTGTGCAGGTTCTTCCATTTCTTCTTGCTTCACTTTAGAAAAAAAAAACAAGTGTCAGCATTTGACAAACTAAAACTACCGCAAGATGCCCGTGTGCAGAATCAGTTCTCTTTTTTTAGTGATTGAGGTGAAAACGTCTCTATGGTTGCTTCCTTTGTAAGTAAAAAAATGTTGCAATGCCTAGTCAATCACCAAACCAGAAAGTTTGTGTAAGTAACTGAAGATCAGAGTAAATCAATGGGTTCATATGAGTCTTCAATATATTAAAAGACTGTGTGTGAGAAAGTGTAACGATGCTGTTGCAAAAAAAAAAAAAAAAAAAAAAAAAGGTTTCTGAGATACATAAACACATTTCAGATACTTAATACAAATGTTCAATACATTTGTCATTTATTGTCTGAACTGCATTTAACTT
Organism: Parotocinclus maculicauda; assembly: GCA_034780255.1. Lineage (NCBI taxonomy): Eukaryota > Metazoa > Chordata > Actinopteri > Siluriformes > Loricariidae > Parotocinclus > Parotocinclus maculicauda. The sequence continues at coordinate 3,514 of JAUZSU010167633.1, read as the reverse complement.
GGAAAAAACAAAACAAAAAACTATACCTTTAGTGTTTTATCAAGTTAATACCAATGTCATGTTCATGTCAATAGTCACTCAGACATTATGTTTAATTAAAGAAACTGTTGATGTGTTTAACAATTTTTACCATATGTAAAATTTGTGGTTAATGCTCTAGTGGCTGTCTGAACTCCGATGGGTGGGTAAGAGCACTTCCTGGATTGAGGATGTTATTACTTACTTGGCTACCAAATCTGCTTGTTTGTTTCCTTTAAGGCTGAGGTGTTATGGGACTCAGCAGAACTTTACGTCATAGCTGTGGCTTTTTAGTTGCTTTAGTTTTAGGGTGAATTTTGCTATTATCAGGTATTATCGGGACATTTTGCTAAGTCCTGAAGGCAGACATTGAATCTGAGCAGATCAAAAAAGTTGAGCTGGTGGTTTCCATGGATAAAGCTAATGCTCAATGGCTTGAACCTCTGCCTTTAAGATGGAGCAGTGGTTTGGGTTTTTTAATTCATAGGCTGAACTTGACGATTGCAATGGCACGAAGTAAAGGTACTCGTTAATGACAAGAAGCAAAACTATTAGCTAAGCTTTTGCAAAATAAAGCATATTTGTTATTTGCAAAAATTGTGCATTCATTCAAAAGTGACCAATCACGTAAAATGAATTTACTTGTATCCACACTGTCACTCATGATTATTATGTAACAGTGAAAAAAAATGTATATTGTAATGTAAATTCAAGGCACAGTCTGAAACATAACAGGACAGTCTACTCATATCGTCTTCAAATTAGCCAGTATAGTACCACACACTCACAGAGTAATCATCAAGCCTGGTATATTTAATTGTCAGTCATGCAAACTTATGTAGGCGCACACAATATTTCATTTAAGATGAGATTTCTAAGATAAGAAAGTGCCTTTGTTGACTTACCAGGAGCTACTGGACCTAGTCGTCCTGATGGATTATGAACTGTAAGGAGAAGAGGACAATTTAAAGCATCAACAATTTGATTTCCTTCATCAGCATTTTTATTAATTAGCATTTATACATTTACATTTCCAGCATCCTTATCCAGAGCGACTTACAACTTATACAATCTTACAATTCAAGCAATGGTGGGTTAAGGTCCTTGCTTAAGGACCCAACTGTGGCAGCTTGGCAGATGTGAGATTTGAACCCTGGAGCTTCTGGTCCAGAGACCAGTACCTTAACCGCTAGGCTACCACAGTCCCATAACATTTTAATTTATAGTAATCAATCCAGGGCACCCGGAGTAGACCCACGTAGACTCCGAACAGTGAGGACCCAAATCACACCACCTGGGAATCAAACCCAAAGTCTGTAGCCGGATAAAGTGATTTTCCTTATTACTATACATAACATCCTTATTTTCTTATATTATGACAACAGTGCAGCCTCGAGTGCTTAACAAGTGTGGAATCAGGGTGAGCAGACTGAATGGTGAGCAACGATTGGTTGGTGCTACACTTTTTGACATTTGTGAATCAATGCAGAATCGTCTTCTTCCTTATCTCGATGCATTTAAGACAAATAATATTTATAAAGCAAAAAAGTAATACCTGAGACCTTGTCACATGCTTTCAAGCATTCCTCCTCTGACAGATAGTTGTTGCGATTTTCTTTGCAGCCTCCAAAGCTAAACCGCTGGCACTTCCCTGCTGCTGCATTGTAGTGCCAGCGAGGAAAGGATCCACGACATGGGCCTTCCTTCTTAGGAACCAAGCAGTGGTCTGGAAAAAGGAAAAAAAACATAAAAAGGATACAAGGAAACAGATGAAATGGCTCATCAAATACATCAAACCCCTTAAATAAATAAAAAATAATATAAATAATGTTATACTTTGAACATTAAAAAAAGTTAACATTAAAAATTGACAATTACCGGGTTTCTCCAAACAGAAATATTAAATATTTAAATGATGAGGCAATAGGGTGTCCATGATGGACTCTACAAGCATTTCATTAGTGGGGTTGAACACAAGATGTTCTAAATAAACAAACTGTTTAACTAGACTGGCTCAGTTTCACATGTAATTTCTTTGTTAGGGATTATAACCTGATGACAGTTGAATCATGAGTTAAAAACCACTAACTAGGCCATAAACTTGACTCAATTTGAAAATATCATGTGGTGCAACCATTGCAGAGTGTTTTCCATGATAGATATATGTCCTAGATGATACTGTTTCATGTACTTTTACATTCAGTTGATGATTTATATAAATAAATGTTATTTTAGTATTTTTTATATTTTCCAAACTGAAAGTTAGGTTAAACTCTATACAATATCATAAAAATACAAAACAGTTATTTTGCACATTTCACTTTCACATATTTATTTATGTACCAGATGCCACTGTCACGCAAAGTGAAAACCGCTCGCCACAGGCAGCGTGTTTATTCTGGTCCTGCAGCAAGCGTACCCTGCTAGAAAAAGGTTCACAAGACCACAAATGTGCACTTCACTTATGAAGTATGATTAAATAATAATAAACTAAGAATAATATATAATTTTAATCAAAATTACTTTACATTCAAAACTGATATATTCATTTCTTTAAATTAAATGTTCTTAAAGCTGTGAATTTGATGCCATTATAACGCATGTTTGTGATAAGATTCTTAATAAAATGCACTTTATTAAACGCTTTTGTTCACAATAATTTAGTAAAAGGTTAATCTGGTTTACATCTATTTCTAATGGAAATTTTTTTTTTTAACAATACAAGGTCTTTATGTCATTTGGAGCGATTACTCAGCATATGGAGCAACCAATAACAGCAGTAACTATAAATTTCAAATTAAATATCTAACTTCTGTGGCTGAAATATAAATCGTTTATTAATTAAAGGATTATGTGATTATGTGATAGCAGATAAATTTTTGACTTTGAAATCTGTCATAATTCACACAAAGAACATTCGAGTTAAGCCATGGCATATATTCCTTAAAAATGGAGCATATCTTGGGTATTTCCTAATGCTGATAACATTTCGTCCTGAGTCATTAAAAACGATGACCATATTTATGAATGTGAGCATGTAAGGCTTCTCTTTCTCAGCACGACACTATAATGAAAAACCAGCTCAACCAGTTTCATAACCTCAGCCAGGAAAGTCACACTTCTAGGTAAAATAATTTCTGTAGTTGCTATAACATTTCAGTGGAAAGCACTTTCGCATTTAATAGTATACAAGAGATTTCCTGCTTCCATGCTCCAAATACTATCTCAAAAGCAAAAACATAATATCTATCTATCTATCTCTCGCGCTCTCTGTCATATATATATATATATATATATATATATCTGTATATCTGTATATCTATCTAACTGCTTCTCTTAAATCAGCAGTATGGAAGTATTTTGCGTTCCCGGTGAGTTATGTCGACAGCGTTCGTGTTGTCGCCAAGAACACAACAGTGTGCAAGATGTGCTACACGCGTGTAACTTACCCGGCTACGGGAAACACTACGAACATGGCTGGACACATTCGCCGGCA
>JAUZSU010167622.1:0-13379 GCA_034780255.1 Parotocinclus maculicauda | reverse complement strand
GTGTGTGTGTGTGTGTGTGTGTGTGTGTGTGTGTGTGTGTGTGTGTGTGTGTGTGTGTGTGTGTGTGTGTTTGTTCTGTTTATTTTATTTATTGTGCACTTCAGGGCTTCTGTAAGGAAACCAGAGGAAATATCCTATATGTGCTTTAAAAAAGAAAAGGGTTTGTGCAAGACCTATGGCATTTCTTATGTGCACCTCAGTCCTCCTGTTACAACGTGACATAAAGGCTTTTATTTTCCTCTTTTTTTCCTCTCTAAAAAGGCTTTACACACCTTTTTGTTCTTCTTTTGCTCGACATGTCTGACTCGATAGGATTTTGGGGACTTCCTCTAATTTAAATGCAAATGTCTTCTCGCTGCTGCATTTGCCCCATTGTCTGCCCATTAACTTCAGAGTGGTCTTCAATACTGTTAATAAAACTCCTGGATCGTTTTCCCAAGTCTTTGCAACCTTTCCACTCCAAATGAATTCCAATTTGCTATTTTACCACTATGCACTTTCATATGGTGTAATGCAATATATGCAGTTTTCAGTTTTTATGTGTGTGTGTGTGTGTCTGTCTGTCTGTCTGTTTGTATGATAGGGAATGTGCAAACTGCTGCAAATTGGGAGGGGGTGGATATTGATAGAGGTTTTCACTTCACTAACATGTATGAGAAAATTCTTGAAATGTTTAAAAACAATATTCCTTAAAAAGACTGCATTTGCATATTTCAGTCCTATTTAGTCTTTTTAGACTTTGCATGGTTTTGTTGAAAAATGTATGGACTTCCCTGGAAAAGATATAATTTTGAAGGAATTAATGTTGCTATAAAATCTCAATGAACTTTAATGCATTAATGCTGCCATTACAGAACTAAAAATGATCTTTGTCATTGGTACTGAAACAGCCAAATGTCATGACAGACCCTGGTTTTTGGACTTGTAGCTGGTGATACTCTGGATGATCCTTTTCGCTTTGGTCCAGAGCCATTCTTGACTTCTCTGAGCTCAAAGGCATCTGGGCTAGACCATCGCATGAATCAATATTCCAGGTCTTTTTTTTTTTTATAAAAATAAAAGAAATAAATTAAAATAAATAAATAAACACTCTGTTCTCTGAATTATAGACTGTTGTACTAAGGGGACTACTAATAACAAATATCTGTTGAAGTAAGGTTGTTGTAATGACAAGTTCCAGGCTTACTGTAGAATGGCACAACTTGTTACTGTGATTCAGTGCATACTGATATATTAGAATCCAACCCAGCTTGCCAAGTAAGGTTCATTCCAAAATCGAACAGATCTAACCACTGCCAAATGAAGCCCAGCAGTGCATCCTGTAATTGGCATACTTGGTGGTAACCAAAATAAAATCCTGCTGGCTAGTAGAACTTATTCTCTACACAGCAGCATTTCCATGAGGGTTCTTGGTATAATTTCTTGGGACTCTAATAAGATATACACTTACAGCATTTAGCAGATGTCCTTACCAGAGAAACTAACATCTGATACAGTCCAGATATAATAGCACATCCATGGCTTTTATAAGTTTACATTCACATACTTATGTAACAATTGTATGCGTTGGTGCTTGAAAGTTTATGAATCCTGTGAAATTGTATTTCTCTGCATAAATATGACCTATAATCATAAATAAGCATATGCTTTTTACTGAGGCCCTAAAAGAAGCTTAAACTAACTAAAATAAACTAAGGAGACATATTATGCAAAATATTATGCCGTTTATATTGAGAATGATTTAATATTACACCTCTGTGAGTGACAAACACTTGTGAACCTTTGACTTGATCCATGCTAATTAACCCAGGTAGGTAACTCTCAGAAAGTTGAATTAGTTCATCTGGACATAAGGTTTTGTGGGAGAAATGTGACATTTTCAGTCTCTGCTAGATGGAAAACTTTCCCAATCTTATATACAGGACATTTGCATAACGATGCCAGCACCATTGCATAGCAATAGAACCGGTTATCAGTTTATTATGCATGCCCATTGCCATGTCCATTAATGATTATTGCCACGTGTGCCATTCTCACAGGATTCAGGAATAGCTGCAATTACCACATTGTAAGATTGTGGGAGGTGTGCTCTGAGGCCCCATTTGCAGTTCAGGGAATGGCATTTACTTTTCACAAAAATGTCTTTGACATCTTTGACTTTTCATTCAAACTTTACATATATAACATTATGGAATTTGTTATATGATGATTAGATTTGTAGATTTTTGTAGAATTTGTAGATTGTGAGATGCCAGTACAAGTAGTCTGTATAAAATTAACAAATGGCCTCACTCTCAGTAATATCACCCTTAATATGGACCAGGTATATTCACTTCTTGAGTTGTTTTTAGTTCACCTACTTCATGTAAAGAGGGCAGTATCCAATTTCATTGACCACATTTACTAAGTGGACAAACACATCAAGTACACCAGGGAGGATGTGGAAAATTACAGGTTAGCAATCTTAGATTGTGAATTTGTAATTGAAGATGAGGGACAATTGAAAGTAAATGTATTCCCTAAGCCATCACAAACAGATCAGTATTTAAGGTTTGAGTCTCATAATCCACTGGAGCACAGACCAGGAGTCATCAGGTCTCTGTACCACCAAGAAGACTGGGTCCCACTGACACAGTAGCCAGGGATGGAGAGAAATCTTTCGTACAAACATAAGACCACAGTCAAGCGGTTAGAGAAAAAAGAACAGCTAAGCCTAAACCAGTAGTGACTTCATATGTGACAGGAACATCTGAACAATTGAGATGCATATTTTACAAACAGTGTCTTGGTTGCTTTCAAACCCCTCATGTTTCATGTAATTCAGTTATTAGTAAATCATAGTAAAGCAGCCACTGTAACTAAACAGCATTTATTAAAACATTTTCCGAAGCCTTTTTAAGTCCTGTAGTTAAACACTTGCAAAGCATCGTGTTTTCACAGCAGCTTTTCAAACGCACATGACTTTGTGTTATTAGAGTATTATGCAGCATTTGTGATTATCTACACTGTTATAACATTTGATATTAATTCGAACAGCCGCAATACTGCGAGGGAAACTTAACTACCCCTAAAATGTCAAAAATTAAATGGGCAGATATGTACAGTTGTGTTAACATTTTACTGACTAAAAATGCATTCAAGTTCATTCAGAATCGGCTACTTCAAATCGAGTAACTCAATTTTAACTTCTCATACATTCACATATCGTCAATACCATAGATTTTAAGAGACGGTCTATGGTCAATGCATTTGCTTGTAGAAGCTGAGTGTCCCTTCACTTGAATCAGGCTGCACGGAACAGAATTTTTTGATTGCCTTAAACCACGACAGCCATCGGATAAATGCTACAATTTTGTCCCGCACGCGGACGCTCAGCGTCACAGGGGGTGAGCGAAGTTGTGGGCCGGCCTTAGCTGGCTTGGGCGCTGAGCTTCTGCATGATAATTGGAAGGCTGAATCCTGTTTTAATTGACATAGTATTTTGAGATATACAACTTAATCATTGGGATCCCAGTTCCATCGCTGATTTTTCAAAAGACAACAGACAGTCAATTTCTCTGCATTTGCTTGGCAAAATTACTTGACCATTTGAATTGTTAATTCCTTAAACTGCAAATAAAACAGACTCATAGTATTTCCTTGTTTCAGTTTAATATAATTTCAGCATTCCAGTGTGCCTCAGCTATTGTCGTTAGTGGTAACAAGTGGATGTAGAATGGATTTTCTCCTGTTTAAAAAGGCTTATGTCTTACAGCCGCAACACAATGCGCTAAGGCCGCCTAAGCAGCTTACCTCTGCTGGCCATTGAGAGGATACTGGTCTACATTGAACCATGTTAAGCTACATTGAACCATGCTAAGTAAGTTTATGTTTCTTAATTCAAGACGTGACACATTAAGTCCGTGGAACTGAGTGATCGAGACAAGACTGTGACCAGATTAAGATACATTAGTTATTATTAATTAGGCTACATTAATTATTACTCATTATAAATGATATATAGTAACAAATAATTTTTAATTTCATCATATATTTTGTAAACCATAACAATAACATGATATATAGCCTAAAATTGTTATTAATAATTATTGATTATAATTATGTATAATTCTAAATTATATTATTTAGGTAAACTATGGAAATGTAACTTTTGACAGCAGATGATGATGATGATGATGATTCTGAGGAATAGTATAGTCAACAACATCAATTCTATTAATTTGTATTATTAAATGTAAAACCTTTTAGTCTGACCTTAAAAAAGCCTATCCAACACTTGAAAAGGCACTTAGAATCTTAGTGTCAGACTATTAAAAATATTCATAAAATGTCCATTGACTGGATACTGAATGAAAAGTGCAGATTTGATTTAGGCATGTAAAACAAAGACTGATTTGTTCTGCCATAATGTTCTGTTTATAACTAAAGTTACCTCAGACAAACTCACTGGATGTGGCTGGACTTAATTGATGGACAATAATTTTAGAGTTCACCTTACCCTAAGGCCAGGATGAGACCTCTCATGTATGTCCTTAAGACCAAAATCAGACTTTAGTATTACAAAACTATTCTTGGTCGTACTGAATTGAATGTTTGACTTATCACAACACCACTATGTGATATTTAAATGGCCATCTATCAGTCTATCAGCAAAGGTCTGTTGCTTGACCCAGCTGGTATGCTTACTTAACATATATATGATATTTTTATGACAGCTGAGCTTTACAGGTCTTTAGAACGGAAGGCATATCAATCATGTCTTTCTCAGATGCAAGTTGATCTTATAGATAACTGTCATTAATAAATGACTCACTATGAGGAAACAAATAAAGAATTCTCTATGATATTATCCTTCCATTTAGTGGCTGAGTATACTGCTAGCTATCCATGGATTGAATGCTATATTTCATGCTGCCTCGTGTTTGGTAACACAGAACATTTATTGAATCCGATCTCTTCTAATTTGCATATAGATAAGGGTTTTAATGCATCTACATGTTGACAAGTGCAAAGTGGATGTTTAGGGTATCCAGGATGAGTTCACAAGAGCTTATGCTAGACCTGCAATTAGAATTGGTTATGTGGAGAAGGTATATAACGTGACACGTTGATGTGTTATTAAATAAGTTTAATGTCCTTCTCTCTTCTATGATACTGTAACAGAGATACAGTATTACATTGAATGGAGATACTGGTGTAGGTGGTGTGTTATGACAATGGCAAAAACCTGATGTAGACATAAATGCTCCTGTTCCAACAGACTTGCATATTAAATAAATAACGTTTTTTTTCAAAAGTTTAAGTATCACCATTTTTTTCATTTATCATTTATTTTCTTTGACCTTACCTGAAGTACTGTTATGATGGGGCGTCCTGGAGATCTAGCGAGACAATCCCCAGACTCGCCAAATCCCCAGGAACCCCACAAGATTTTAACCGGAACCAAAAATGCAGTGATCCACAGACAGACGACCAACTTAGAAAAATACAAAAACATTTATTAACTAAATGAATAACAGAACACAAAGGAAGGTCAGGCAGTGTAAACCTGGGCAAAGGCTCCTCCTAGGCAAAGGAAGCCGTGAGAGTCCAGGTTGAAGGCTGGGGTTGTCCCAAAGGAGGTGAACCAGCAATCACCAACCCCAGACTAAGTGAAATGGCGGTAATCCCGGAGGGTCCACCCGAAGGGACAACCACCAAAGCCAACGTTCCAGACGGCTAGGGAGCAGAGAGTCCGGGAGGGTAATAAATAGCCTGAACAAATAAAAAACTGAAAGAACTGAAAGAAACCAGAAACAGAAAAGAAAAAAAAAACCAAAGCGAGGGATCGAACGGCGGATTAAGCTGAGGGACAGAACGGCGAATAAAGCCGATAATAGGAATGGCATATCTAGCCGAAATCTGGAACGGCGATTAAAGTCGAGGTTCTGGACGGCATGGAAGCCGATGGAAACAAAAACGGTCAACCGGGAGATAACAAAACAGAACCAATTAAACAAACATACGACAATGAACAACAACAAACAACAATGAACCGGCGCCCACGAAAGTGAGCGTTGGGCTTAAATAAGGCACACCTGACAAGGGAAAACGAGGAACAGGTGCACGAAATGAAAGGGGTGGGCGTGACAGACAGAAATGGAAACCAATTAGCTCGCCGCGAAGGGAACCAAAACAAAATGCCACGCGAGGGAAACACGAAACGTAAACTAAATACAGGCGCGGCGCGTACCTGTTAAAGTACCTGTTAAAACGATGCTAGCCTATTATTGAACAGTTTTGCATTCAACAATATTGCTTCCCTTCACTTAAAACATTTACATATTTTAGCAGACACCCTTATCCAAAGCAGCTTACAATTAATACAGCCTTATAATCCAAGCGGGCAGCACGGTGAATCACAGCAAGAAGGTCCCAGGTTCAATCCCAGGGTGGAGCGGCCTGAGTCCTTTCTGTGTGCATGTCCTCTCTGTGTCTGCATGGGTTTACTCCGGGTACTCGGGTTTCCTCCCACAGTGCAAAGACATGCATGTTAGGTTAATTAATTGCTCTAAATTGGCATTGACTGGTGTGGGTGTGGATGGGTGTGTGAATAGTCTTGAGATTAACTTGTGTATGGACATAACCTTGTGTGTGTCGCTAAGATGATCGACGTTAAAAAAGCCAAATAAACAAACTTACAATCCAATTTTCCCAACTGTGGCAGATGTGGGATTTAAATTCTGGGCATCCTTGTTAATAGTCCAGTACCTTAACCACTAAGCCACCACAGTACAAATAAACAAAAAGTGTTTTCAAATTTCACACTTTGTATAGACACAATCATTTGTATTCTCTGTCACACTTTACTCGAACAATATTATAGCTTAGAGTTTCTTTTTGTAACACATTTCATTTATCAAAAGCAGCTTTGTTAGCTCTGAGATAAAACCCACTTCGATCACAGCAGTTCATGGATCACAGCTGGGCTTAAAACCAATAAGCTTAACTAAAATAAGCTCAGTTTTGACTACTTTAATATCTGTAACATATGTATTTACAGTACTGTGCAGTAGTCTTGTAGCCATTATTAAATTTGACATTTTAGCAATGGTATAGTAACCAAATATAACATTGTGATGACTGTCATATTGTCAAACCTAGATTTGTCACTCAATAATACTCTTTTCCAGTGATCTTTTTTCTAGTCTTTGTGAGCATTAGCATATCAAACTTCTTTGGCCTGTAGAAAGGTAGTGTGTAAGGGGAGGTCACACTAAATACTTACAACTGCAGCACATAGTGTTACGAGATGTGGTGGTTTTTATTAGGACCCAGGTATGCGGGATTAGTTTAGTTTAGTTTATTTAGGTAGGGACAGATACATAGCATGTAGGTTGTGAAACAACCCAACAGCAAGCATCATAGCATTTGTAGCCAAAGCTAATTTCCAATGCCCGTCCCTAGATGGGCTTTTATAACACTACAAACAGCAATATTAATAAAACATATTGTTATAGCATATCCCACGACGTATAATAATGATGGGGAAATAACCGAAAAGGGATGAATAGCGGAGCGTAAGACTCCTAACATAATAAAACCAAAAGGATAAAGTGGCACGCCAAGGTTGCGTCCCGAATGGGAGCAACGCGCGACTTAGTCATAATTAAGATAATGGATATAAGGCCACCCGCCGATGGCTCTGTAATGGCGACCGGCGAGGACGGCCGAATGCACCGGGGGAAGGTAGGAACCCTAACATATAGTAGCTGTTGTTTCTGGGGTTTTTTTCAGTCACTACATACAGATGTCCTATATTCTCTGGTTGTTATTCAATAAAGATACTACAAAATAATTATATATGATCATTATTCTAAATGGTATATGTAACCTTGTTAATAACCTAAAGACTTTTGTACAACCTTATATTATAAGTCTCTGTTTTATTACATTGTACTCCTGCTAAGGAATTTCAGAAACATCTGTGGAACAGTGAATTTGTTTATTACAGTTTTTTACTGTGCGGGCTGAAAGGACAGAATTCCACTGTAGATCCTGCAAATATGCAATGACATGATAAATGAGAGTGCAGTGGAGCATCCAGCATTTTACTCAAGCCAAAGCAACTTTTTTCAGTGAATGGAGCAGATGGCATTGTAACATGTTAGGCTATTCTATTGTATTTAAGTCGCCACTCATTTCAAAACATCCACCACAAATAAAAGAGCAGCATGTGAGATATATCTTAGGGGTATTTATATAAGGATAAAATGAGCAATTAGTGCTAGGCGATAGTCTTCATGCAGCTGGAAAAAGCTGTTGGTTTGAAAGGTCTGCATGAAAACAGCAGCACTAACTTTGTTTAAAATAATTCTAGATCAGACCAGTGTACACTATCAAGTTATCCCACAGATTCTTTCACTAAGGTCCTAAATTGTCTCCCAACTATTCATAAGTTGATAATGTTTATACTTACAGTGGTGTTTGAAACCTTTGTTCTGCATTTCTGCATAAATAACTTAACATCATCAGCTTTTTAAACTTCCTAAAAGGAGATAAAGAGAATACATTTAAACAAATGAGACGATGACACAATCATTTATGCAATCAGAAAAAACTATCCAATATTACATATTAGTGAGTAGCAAAAGTATTGGACGTCAGCATGAAGGTGAAATTAGAGTCTCATGTTTTTAATCTATGGGATGACAATCATTTGAGCAACACTGTTGTGTTTACGTAACTTTGGTCTATCAAAATCTGTATCCGCATCACATTCATGGAAGTGTATCATTGCGCAAACAAAGGCAATTTCTAAGGACCTCAGAATAAGAGTTATTGCTGTTGGACTCAAAGTAGTTGAAGGTAATTTTAGACCATTGTTAGCTTCTCCAGCAGTGGTCAACTCACATTGGCCAATGTTAATGTTTATGGTGTGCATGGCAGGGTTGTGAGGAGAAAGGGACTACTTTTGAAAAAGAATATTGCTGCCTGTCATGTGGTAGAGCCAGGAGCTAGAGCCAGCCAAAAGACTGTAAAATGTTAACATTTTTGCGGACACATGGGACCAAAATACAACCTTTTAATTTAACTGAACAAAAACACTGCATTACAGCATAAGAACTTTATGCCATCTCAGAAACTGTCACAGCCAATGCGCCGGCTCAGAATGCACACACACCCAAACATGAAATTACCCAAGCCCAGAGGAACGCTGTCTCCAGAGCACAAATGAACACCTGTCTCCAGAGCGCACATGAACACCTGTCTCCCGAGCGCACATGAACACTGTCTCCCGAGCGCACATGAACACCCGTCCCCCAAGCGCACATGAACACCCGTCTCCTGAGTTTTGATTGATGAATAAGTTCACCTGTATCTAGCCTCTGTTGGGATATAAACCCCGAACATCAACCATCAAAACGCAAAGTAGTTCAGGATATTCTTGTGAGCCGTACAAAGCATTTTGTTGTTTGATATACTGGTTACCAATTGCGCTACTTTCTTTAACTGGACTGGATTTTGTCCCTCTGGACTGTTTGCTGACTGCCTGAGCCCTGCCTGGATTACATTTACGAGTTTGCTTCGTACACCCGCCTTGTATGTGTTACGTACGTAACAGAAACATGGCAGTGGTACTGTTGCGATATTAGGCATGTTTTGTTTGGCATCTGAGCCAGGACAGCTTACCATCAATGGCAGAACAATTAATTATGAATTATACCAGCAAAGTCTAAAGGAAACTGTCAGGACATCTGTGAATTGAACCTCAAGGCAATGTGGGTCATGCAGCATGACAATGATTCTAAGCACACAAGTCATTCTACAAAAAAATGGTTAAAGAAGACTAAAGGTAATGTGCTGGAATGGCCATGTCAAAGTTCTGACCTTAATCCAATAGAATTGTTGTGGGAAAAAAAAATTAAGGCTGGAAACCCACCAACATCCTAGATTTGAAGTTGTGTGGCGCGCTGCGTGAAGTATAAATTTCTTTCAAACTGATGAAGCAGTAACTGGAATTGTTTAGTATTCAGTAGTGTATTGTATGTTAGTATTTTATATTATATTTAGTGTTTTAGTATATTGTTTGGAATATTTGCAGTTAAACAAAGCAGAAGTTCACATACTTTTCCCTCTCACAGATAAGCAATTTTGAACCCTTTTACTTAGTACATAAATGGCCATGTGACATTTTCTGTAATCCTGTTTGTGCAAAAATGCTGATGGTGTTTTCAAATTTATGATTGTGATTCTGTATTAACTGTTGGTTTTCTGGAATTGATGTCATGTCTTGTTTGATTAACTTTTTGTGTTTTAGATTCTCTGTTGCATTTCTAGATTTGTTGTTGCATGTTTGGATTTGCTTTCTTAAATTTGTTTGCAAATAAGGGCTTCTGTATCATGATGATTTTTTTTTCTCAGCATGTTACATTAAGGCTTTTAAAACAATTTTACTTAGATGACATCCATTGTCTAGAAGCCAGAAGATTATTTTTATATTATATTTATTTGTAAGAACATAAATTCACCCATATCTCTTAACTCATTTCTAATTTCCCAAATAGCACAATTACTTTGTAAATCGCTATACGTTCATTTACATAGCACATTTAGTCAGCTTTTTCCTGATTGTATTTAATGCTTATTTGAACTCTGTTTTGTATCTGGACCTTCCACTTTATTTTTATCCTTATTTCCAGTTTGTTGTGTTCAATTAGCAGGTATAGCCATTAGGACAGTGAAATAATAGCTTCAGAAAACAGGGCAGTTAAAATGTTAATTTAAAAAATCACATTAGTATTTTCTTCTTGATAAGAAGCAGTAGTTTGTGTTCCTTGTGTTATGACAGAAATTATTTGTTATGTGAACTATAGTCATTTAAACTGCATCTGTTATAATAAAACAGATATTAACCAAGAACAAAGGTTGCACAAAGGTTATGGGAATAATTTACTCGCAACTATACATCCATTAACACTCTATTTCTACATTAAGAGAAGCATTGTATAATGAATCAGGATCAGCACAGCTCTGGCAATTCAGACTGCTAGAAGTGTCACGTTATAAATTACACCTAAAATACATAAGGAAATAAATACACAAGGAAAGAAAAAAAACTACATTGACTATTAAGATATAAACTGGAAATACAAAGGCTCTGCCCAAACATGTACAGCTAAAGAACAAATTAATGCCAGAACCATAATATAAATGAGTCATAGTAAGCATAATACAACATTAGTGAAGTACTCTTTGGGTCTTTTGCGGAAAATATACTACCTTAGGTATTTTTTTTTTGCTTTCCTTTTTTGCTTTGTCCTCTATCACACTGTAACTCAATTGAAATCCCAGAATTCATTCACTAATACATATTTGTGTTATTTAAAGTAGGGTTTTTTTCTACATTTTTTTAGATGGTAGCTATATGCTACCAGTTTACAGGATACTGAAAAGCCACAGAAATAAGTCATCATTTGTAGTATCATAAGCAAAACTGTATTGAAAATGGGTTATTTATTTTAAAAAAACTGATCAGGAATGGACTTTTTGAAAGAAGAAGCCAATAAACAATTTTTCAGAAAAGGAACAAGGTAAAATATCCAAGATATCTTAAAGCTCACGATGATTGGTATGGTATGGAGATCAGAAGAAAAGACTGCTGTGACAAATTCAAGTTTCACATTTTAGCTGCTGTTGTAAAGTGGTGTCCTAAGACTTTTACACAGTACTGTAGGTCTACAGTCCAAAAGGTTCAAAACGTAGCACCACTAGACTGCACCTGTTGGGCTTTTGAACAAGGCCCATAATGCTCAATTGCTTGAATTGTACCTTATTAGGTCGTATCCGTTCTAACCTTGGATGTCTTGCTAAATGTTAATGTAAATGTAAATGACATATTTATAGTTCTAATGCCCTATCTAGGTTCCATGATGTTTCTTGTATGTTTATGGATATTTGTAATTCATATTTGTGATTTAATTGCTAATTGTAGCTCCAATTTTGTGTAAAGCTGCAGCACAAAATGCAAGGCAAGAACAGAACTTAGACAGGCACACATACTATTTGGACACTTTTGGACACCAATTGCCCTAACAAGCTCCACACAGAAAGAACCCTAGCCACCCCACCTAGGGACTGAACCCAGGACCTTCTTAATGTGAGGTGACAATGCTACCCACCAAGCCACCTCGCTGACCTGAACCTTGTGAATTTCCATAAATTAAATTAGGTTTAGAATGTCTATAACTGTTTCGGCTTGGATGGGTTATTCTTGTCACTACTATGGTTTTGTTCCACTTGAGGTTTCAGCGGTAACACTGATGCATTGGCATATCATTTTCACATAGTCATGTCCTGTTTTACAGACTTGATTTAGGAGATTGCCAGACCATCCAACATCTCTCATACAATATTTACTTATGTTACCTGTTGATATGCCCTATATTATTTAGTTTTGTACGTAAGTAAGTGACACAAGGTTACATTAACAAAAGACAAAAGACCCAATCCTCATAGTTTTTACTCTTCATCTTCGTTTTGCCACTTTCTTTCAGTTCTTACCTTATATGCTCTAGTTCTTGTTGCTTACTGTTCTCATTTTGCGTGGACATGATCATTAATTTCACTTAGCTGGTTAACCCTGTGAGTGTATTTTGGTTCTCTCTATTTCACCTTTTTGTTTGCAAAGAATTGTTGTGTAAAATTACACTGACAAGCTATGGTTTTTGTTGTTATTGTCTGGTTTGTTGAGTCTCTCTAGTATTTGATTTGAAATGAAAGGTATAGGTACGGTAATGTAATTCAGAAAGTATAATGAATATAAGTATAGTATAGAAGTAGTATAATGAAAAGAAATTAGTCCACTTTCTTATAACACCCTCCTTTCCAAATTGTCGTCAGAAAAAAAAAAACCTAAGCACAAATGATCCAATGAAACTGCAAATGCGAAAAGTATCATAGTTGTTTTCAGTAGATGAGCCATTCCAAAGAATGGGTGCCATTTGCTTGCTCTTTAAATACAGCTCCCATATAGTGTGTGTATGACCTCTTTCAAAATCCCCGTAGTACATCCAGGAGCTTATCTGCTTAAAGTAGCTAAATTAATTTGAGCATGAGAATATAGGGTGATGCCAAAAAGGTTAACCAGTGTGTGATAACCTGGTCCAGTTATCAAGCAATAAACCAGTTACAGTTCAACCCCTATTTTCCTACTCACTTTGTTTTTAGCAATATTTACATAGCTTTCATTGAATCGTGTGTCTGACTCCTTGTTTACAGCCAGCTTAGCAATGGCTACAATGTGCTCCATTTTTTATTTACATTTACATTACATTTACATTTATGGCATTTAGCAGACGCCCTTATCCAGAGCGACTTACAACTTATACAGTCTTACA
>JAUZSU010167611.1:0-13379 GCA_034780255.1 Parotocinclus maculicauda | reverse complement strand
GGCAGCTTGGCAGAGGTGGGATTTGAACCCAGGACCTTCAGGTCCAGAGTCCAGTGCCTTAACCGCTAGGCCACCACAGTACCATCCGAATGTCGCAGCAAAGATGAACGTTTTCCAATCTTCTATTGTCCTATTGTGGTGAGCATTGTAGCTTTAGTTGCCTTTCATTAGCAGGAGTGGTACTGTGTGCGCTCTGGTGCTGCTGTAGCCCATCTGCTTCAAGGTTTGACATGCCATGCATTCAGACAGCCATTGGCAGTTTTTGAAAAGCTCAGATTAGCCCATCTCGTACCAACAACCGTGCCATGATCAAAGTCACCTAAAACTATTTCTTCCAGATCCTGATTAGATATTTGCATTAACATTTTACCCAGTGCAGTAACTGGTTAGTGTATATACAGTATATATACTGTGTGGTTGTTTATATAACTACAAATACAAAAATTGTAAAAAAAAGAGTGATATAAAATACCAGGTCATATTGTCCAGTCTTAGTAGACTAAAAAGCGAAAGTTTCAAAAGACGCGTCGAGTTAATAGGCAACATAAAAACACACACGTGTCACAGAAAGCTTTCTTCACACAAACCATGACAGGGTTGGAACTCTTCCATGTGGTGAGAAGTGCTGAGTCACTAAGCTACCACTGCCCAAAATAATTAAGTATAAATAACTCAAACTGGTACTTTAGTGCACTAAATGGTTTCTGGACGCTTTGTTGGATGCTCGCTGGATCTAGGTGCAACCCTTTGAATATTTATACAGGTTCCTTAGTTCTTTTTGCCTTTTCATTGCACATTATCCTAAGAAACCCTGAATCGTACAAGTATCGCAATAATGCATTTATTTTGGTTATCTCCGTCTGCTGATATTCAGCTTGGAAGAAAAACCAGTTTTACCTTTGTATTTATTATTCAAGTCTAAACACACATTTGTTTATTGTGCCCTACTTTTCATACAGTGCATGCAAAATTCATCAACATGGGCTGGATTTCTTTCCCCTGCTGTTCTGAAATCCCAGTCTGATTTTGGCTGTGGTCATTGTGGGTACATTGTATAGCCTGTATAACTTGTGTGTTTGTAGGTTCATCTAGAGGTTCTGTACATTTAGAGAAACATGATAGTATTGTGTGTTTTACAGGACTGCTGGGTATAATTACAGGAGTGTTTTATAAATACAGCACAACATAATTTGATTTTAAAACATATTCTGCTGACCAAATTGTGTATTCAGACATGACATTCATCAATTTTAAAGAAGATTTTAATTCCATCCTGTCTGGTTTATGCACATCGTACAGCTTAATTTGCCGCTTAGATTTGGTTCAGTGCCTTTATTAAACAATTCTACAGAATTCCAGTTCAGAATGTAATAGCAGTGGGACGTCCTGATGTAGTCTCTTTTCCAGCCTGTATGTTTGGCTCTGGGGACATTATTTTTAACAATATCTTTCCAGGGACAGTTAGACTCTTTAAACATAGCAAAATGTAGTGACTACTGCTTTTATTTCTTGTGATTTGTAAGAGTGTGCCATAGACAATAGTCCATGCTTGGGTCCAGGTTCAGAACTACAACGTAGGTCCTATGAATCTGGTCCTATGGTCCACAGAATCTGCGTCTCTGTAAAACAATGCTACATAAAGGCAAATATTTCAAAAGTTGACAGTTTTTCAGCTTTACAAATTGTTTATAAAATATGTAATGGAAAAAGTTTCTTATCTCTTATGTTTCTGGATCTCTAAACGTACTAAAATTATATATTTAAAAAGTGACAAATCAATTCAAATGAATAAAAACTCCACCTATATTAATAGTATTAATAGTCGGTTATTTTTGAATACTTTTGGTAGCTTAAACAGGTAAATGAACAGAGAGACACAGACATGTATCACAGAAGTATTAGTAGTATATATATATATATATACACACACACACACACACACACACACACACACTGTATATATATTTCATTCTTTATAATCACTGTTTATATCACAATTGGTTTTATTTCTTCTTGCACTCTTTCTGTTTGTTTGCAGAATGATGATGATTTTCCACTTTGAGGGACTAATAAAGGTTCATCTTATCGCTTAGATTAAAAGAGAGACTCAGACAGACAAATACAATCACAGAGAGACAGACAGACAGACAGCTAGACAGAAACAAAGATACAGGCATTCTGACATTAAACTAGATAGATAGAAAGATCCAGACATACAGAAAGACAGGTAGATGGAGACCCAGACAGACAGACAACTTTAGTGTATGTTGTGTATTTTGTTTTCTTCACTAATAAACTCATTCAGTCTCTCATTCATATTTTATACAAGTCCTCTGTCAGGGAGAATGAATGCATACCAGTTTGTGAACACTAATGTTCACAAGCATGCTTTTGTCTAGACACTTTTGTCAACACCTGTCTAGACCTGTTTTATGAAGGAGTCCTCCAGTGCACTACACATCAAAATTATCTGTGATTTATTCTAGACAAAAGTAATACAATGTACATTACTGACTCATGTCCAGTACTGTCATGCTGGGTTAGTTCAGATTCCAGATTCCAAGTTCAGATTCCAAAAAGTCATGCTGTCACTGCTGGGTACTGCTATGCCACTACTGCACCTCTGTTCCTAACCAGGGCTTCCTATGACCTTTCATACCATTCCTGCTATTCATAACTAGTCTAAATGGCAAAATGTATGTGGCCACACTTGAACATCACATTGAAGGTCAATTACAATGTCGTTCAAGCACCCCATTAGCAGTGCTTGTGTTAGTGTGAGATAGTTTAAAACTCCCAAGTGGGTGTTAAATGTATGTTTCATTTGTTTGCATTAAAATATGGACTCTAAGCAGAAGGTTTGTGAGGTACAGACAGTAAAATAGCTGCAGCAAACACAAAAATATATGAAAGAATTTAGAAGTCTTTTTGCTTGGCCTGACTTGCCTAGGACATTTGACAAAGAGATTCGTGGATGAGCGAAAGGATGCTTTGTTGAGGAGGTTCACAAAAGCGAAAGTTAAGCAACAAGTTAGGTAAGCACACAGGATCTTAACTAATAATACCTAGTTCTAACCAGGGCTCTGTTTACCTCTAAATTGAGTTTAATTCAACAGCTGTTACTAGAATTTATTGACTGTTTTAGACCCATTTTTCAGCTTTATTTAAAAATAAAGTCTAGTGACAGAAATCAATATATTAACATTAAAGACTGTACTGCTCTCGTAGAGGCTGCTGATTACATGTTTTAATAGAGTAGTCGGGGCAGATTCACCACTTGTGGGACTGTGGTAGCCTAGAGGTTAAGGTACTGGACCCTGGAACTTATCTGTGCCGAAGCTGGGTCCTTAAGCAAGGCCCTTAACCCACCATTGCTTAAATTGTAAAACTGTATAAGTTGCGAGTCGCTCTCCTAAATGGCGTCAATGTAAAATGTAAATATAAAATGTGTTTCTAAAGCCAGAATGACCAATGTTACCAATAACCAATTTCTGATCAACACCACCTGGGTGAAATCTAAAACGATTCTTTCCATAGGCAGGCGAAATAATGCAGTTCCACCCTTAATAGTGCACTACATCTCAGACAGGAAGCCATTAAGCTTTACCACATGGCTACCTAAATATGCTAAAATGACGAGATCCTTGTTCTTGTGTCTTCTTAAGAACTAATGGCTGAAACTTCCAACCTAAAAATTGTAAGAAAACACAATGTGGCATCGTCTCTATTTGGCAGGCTTGTACACAGTAGAGTGTAGTAACGCAGAACAGAGGTTTTGATCGGCAATTATATATTATCTTACCATACAGAATCACTTTGTAGTTCTGCAATTACAGACCGTAGTCCATCGGTTTTTCTGCATACTTTGTTAGTCCCATTGACTCTGTTCTCTAATGGCCACTCTACAGGGTAGACCAACAAGGTAGATACGTCTAGGAGTGCACAGTGCGTGGGCACATTGTTTAAAAACTAAAAACAGATGCACTGCTGTGTCTAATTCACTTGTCGCAGCACAACACAGCACCGCCACATCAGTGTCACCGAGTGCCATACAGACAAATTAGTATGTAATGTCATCTGGCAAGTTCTAGCAACAAAGTAAATAAATCTCTCAGTTTCTGCTGTGTCTGAGCTCAGGGTCGTGCAGCATGTAAGGAAATTATGCAGGATACAGCCACCATTATTTAGACTATGTTACTATTCTCACATGTGATCTGGCACTTCCAGTTACTAACATCGGTCACTTTGCTGATGTTACTACAACCGCCAGCATGTCATCTTTTACAAATTAAGCACGGGTTCTAAATTTATGATGTATAGCTCTACTAAAATTGTTTTAAGTGGTCACAAACCACTTATTTTATTTCATCACAAACCACTTATAGAGTTTATTCTCTGATTTATTCTACCTGATAAATATATTGCCCCTATGTGGTTTTCAGATGCCCCACATATTCTTTAATTCTGGTGCCAGCCATGTCTGCAGTAGAGGCCTTCAACCTGGGGAGGACCACAAATGCAAGAATTCTAGAGTCTAAAGATTAAGATAAAGAAAGAGTCTAAGATTCTAAAGTCAATGCCGATTTAGAGTAATCAAATCACACATGGTATAAAAGAAAGCTGTTTTTGGTGTGGATTTGGACATAGATTTTAGATCGTTTTCCTCCAACATGTACCAGTTTAGCCTCTTGGCAGAGAGTGACATTTCCATTTCAATTTCCCTTGTCCTTTGAGGAGTCCTTGATGCCATTTATCCGAACATAGTTTCAGTTGCATTTTTAAAAGGAAACCAGACTAAACCCAAGTCTAGTCACAGTTCCAGGCACGTGTATATATTTTATATTTTAGGCTTTCTTCCGGTGCACTTTCAGCTGTAGAGTTTGAAATCAAATCTACCATCATCACCATATTGTCAAACATGATATTCAAATAAAACATTGTTGATTAATATTGTGAGTATTTTATCAGTGCCTGATTTTAGAAGGTCAGCACACTTTTGCCACATTGTGTTGGCCTGTTCTGTAATTAACACAAAGTTAATGGATGACTAAGACAATTTGACATCGGTATCACCTATTTAATGTTACTTATGTAACTATAATTAAATACTGAGGAATCTGGATATCTAACACTTAGATAAACATTTTTTAAATAAATACATCCTCATAATAGCACAGATTCTCCACAATGAATAAATACTAGACTACAGAAACTGTATCATGGCACCAATTACACAACACAAAAACAAAACTTTATAAACGACTGACTCAGCTACATCACTTCCAACCCAAAGCAGGATAACTACAGACCAGGTTTGTCATTCTGATTAGCAGTCTAATGGCCATTCTTTAGGGCTCATCCTCTTCTAGCCTTCCTGCTCTGTGTCACGTCTCAGCTCTGAGCTCAGGATGCTGTGAGCAAACTGCTGTAATTACAAGGTGGAAAGCGGCGGCAGCGTCTCTAACTGAGTTTTAATAGCTGCATTCGATCTGGCTGTGTCAGCAGTGCAGGACCTCGCCCATGTGGCCCTCAGCACTCTCTGTCTTTTCAATTTAAGAAAGCTTTCTGTTTGGAGGAAGAAAAGCTGTTCTCATCCTTCAGATGATGTTTACAGTTTAAATACATATTTAAATTGCCTAGGCTTTTATGATTCCCTTGCAGTGCATAACATGAAAACAGACACGGAAATCTTTGTAGTCCGCTGCATTTCATTTTCACAGCTGGCTGTCTAAATACAGCGACCTATTGCAGTACACATTCCCTCTTTTCTACAGTCTATACTTTCTCAAAGAACAAACAGTGTTCTTTTTTCTTCACTGAATATTTTGGAACATTCTGGGCATGCTGAAGTCATCCTGTGGCGGTCGAGGTGGGAATCGAACTCCTAAATTGACTAGGGCAGTCTGGGTCATGTTTTAATGCTGTCAGACTGAAACGACAAAGGAGATCTCTTGTGGTTTTCTTTCCATCACACGCCACATTTTGCGAGACATTACATGCATGAAAGGCGACCGTAATACTTTTGAACCGGAGCCAGTTTTCCAGTTATTGTTGGGGTATGATATAAATATTCTGGTTTGTGGTCCATGGATTGTGTGTGTATGTACGTTAGAGAGATCTTAAAAGTGTCGATTTTTTCCAAGCCTAGATCTCCGCAGTGTTGATGTTTGTTTACTCAGGGGAGCTTATTGATTGACGGATTGGTTGGTTTCAAGGTAAAATTAGAACCCAAATGGTCATGAATCAGCTAGGAATCCCCACTTCTACTGGTTAGGTGGGTCTGGAGCGTTCATTGGGCATAGGCAGGGGTTCCATTACCTTGCCACCTGACCTTTCACGTTGCAAGCCCAGGCAGGAGCTACTGTTCTTAGGAGCTGGCTCTTATCTGCTCTTATCTGCCATCTTGCAGGATGACACTGAAAAATTAATACTATAAGACTCGAACTTGGGTCGTGAAGGTGAAGGGCTAAAGAAGTGCTGCCACATGTGAAGAGCGCCATGATACCTTATTAGTTAATTATTAATGTATATGGTCATCGGATAAATAACACAACAAGTAAGCTACAATACGTTTAATCACCAAGTCCACCACACTAGCAAACCACGACCTATTACCATGTTTTTGGACGTAATTTACACAAGTCCACAAACTTCTGGCTTCAGACCATATTAGTATCATGGATCTAATAAGTAACAAAATAGTTCTGCCCCCAGAGAAGTTTGGAAAATCGATTATTCAAGTGCTGATGGTTTGTGGTGGACGCTTGGAACATTCTTTAAGAAAAGTCTTCCAGTTCTTTGAGGGTTGAAGGAGGTGGAAAGTTCCTTCACAGTCTGCTCTTCAGTGATTTGTTTATGGCTTGTTCATCCCGGTATTCAATAGACCATTTCTGAAACTTACTTCATTTTTCAGAGTATGTTTGGGGCTTTCTTATCTTGGATATGTTCATAAAGAAAATTCATAAAGAAAGTGGGTCTGGGCCACAGGATTCAATTGATGCAGTAGAAATGGTTTTGTTGGCCATCGTGCAACCAACGCATGGACCTGATGCTTTGGCTGAGATGGTTGCCGATATTATAATGCCTTACATGGAAACCACTGTAGGTAAACATGAAGAATGGACTTTATTACTTTTCCATTGCTCAGGGGTTTAGGTTTTGTTCTTTTGCTGACCAAGAAGTTCAGTGTTGTGTTGTGCAGCTTATAGTGATTGTTGAGAATGGGTCATAGAGATGGTACGGTTATTTTTGTGCGTGTACTTCTAATACATACTGCCTTTCCCACTGAAAATGAGTTTCAATATGTAGCTTAGAAAACTCATGTTATCTTTCTTGTATTTCTTTAGGGAGCTGTATGCTGTTTGTTGCTGTGCAGCATTTAATGCAATTCTATTTAAGCACAGCATTAAATAGTGAGGTCAAATTAACCATTGGTAATTAACTGTGATGGTCTAGTGGTTAAAGTACTGGACTATGAACCAGAAGGTCCAGGGTTCAAAACCCACCTCTGCCAAGGTTGCCACAGTTGGGTCCTTGAGCAAGGCCCTTACCCCACCATTGCTTGAATTGTAAGACTGTACCAATTGTAAACAAACAAGAAAACTTTGAAAACTACAAACTTCGTGGTTAAGGTACTGAACTATGGACCAGAAGGTTGAGGGTTCAAATCCCACCTCTGCCCCTGTTGGGTCCTTGAGCAAGACCCTTAACCCACAATTGCTTGCATTGTAAGACTGTATTAATTGTAAGTCGCTCTGGATAAGGGTGTCTAAATGCAGTAAATGTAAATTCAAGTCTTTCATAACAGCATGACAACATGCATAAGGTGTGCCTGTGATGTTAAATGACTGTTCTTAAAGTAGTTTTCATAAACGCTGTTTTCCATAGTTTCCTCTCTGTTACAAAGCGTCGAGGGTTATGATGTATGTCACGGCAAGTGCCCATCATTACTACTGCTCCAGCAACACTGCACTTATACGCCCAACCTCTCCCGTCAGTCATGCTTAGATTAAAACCACATTAAAGCCATTTTTGGAGCCTCCCAGGCACACAAACACACACACAAAAATTAAGTATTACTGTTAGTTAGTGGTTTCATGGTTTCTGTGATTGTGACCCTAATGAACTTTCTCATCAGGAGCATCATACAAAGGCACTTAGTCACTCTAAGTGAATCGTTGGAGCATCCAAAGTTTAGTCAAAATGAATGAAACGTCGAAATTAAATCAGAAACTACCCATCTGTCCTTCACTCGTTTTGAACTTGACCTTTCGCAGCTTTACAGCACGGCTACGTGAGACTGGGCGTTTGCTGATGAAAGTGCCTCGTAGGTGCACATGTGGCAAATAAGCACTTCTGTGGAAGCTATGGCCTAAAACCAGACCAGACCACCAACACACATGCCGTGTGTGTTTCTCCTGGGCAGACAGCAGTGTGTGAGGCTTGCTTCTCTGGTGGCATTGTGTGATGTGATGAGATGCTATACTTCCGTTGAAGAAAGCCTTACTTTTAGACCCTACCATTGTCAGACGATTGTCAGTTCAGTAGATCAGCAGGATATGAGCCATGAGGAAGCAACTCAAGCAGAAGTTACAGGGTATCTTTTTACGTTTGGAATAAATGTTGTGTATTATACAAAAGAAAAGATTAAAATAAAAGTCAAAAAGCTACCCAAACAGGAGTAAAGTATACTGCTCACAAAAAACTAGGGGACACTTCAAAGTGAAATATCCCCTAATTAAATATCTTATAATATTTGTGAGCAGTGTATATGCAGATAAGTGTGAAGCTTTTTGAATAGTGAAGAAGCATTAGAATCTTTTATAATAACTTTGTGATATCTTATAATAGTGACAAAAACATTGTGATATTTGGTAATGGCATATAAGAATATATAAGTAATTCTCTGAGCTCTTCATACAGTACCACTTCCAGTACTCATACCTTTACTCAGACCACATCAGAGGATCCCAACTTCCACGCCAGTCCTCAGAGATTTTGGTCCGTATTGACACGAAAGCCTCAAACATCTACGCATCCATGGTGCGTTCATATTGTCTATAGTCCAGTACCTTAACCACTAAGCTACCACAGTCCCATAATCGATTGATTATCACACAGCACAACAAATGCTTGATCTGTGCTAGTGTATGTAGGGTGATACTCTGTACACTACACTGTCTGTTTTAGAGTGTCAGGGGTTTACTTTTATAAATATGAGAGACCAGATTGAACAGGTAAGAGTGAGAAAAAGCCTGAGTGTCTGGATGAACCCAGGGAACACTGGGATCTCTGTAAGTCTGCTTGGTTATCCACAAAACCACCGAAACCTCCTCAGCTTGTTTTGACTATGTGATCTATACAGCTTCTATTTATTTACCCAATCTCACATGGTAAAGCACAAATATTCCATGTTTACCAGTCTGTCTAGGCTTTAAAGCATATTTATTGAGTTCACATTTGGGACAGGGGGTCTATTTTTCGGTTTGTTTCATTTATTTCTTTGTTGTTGTTTGATTTCAATTAATGGAATCTCTTCTTTTTTAGGAAACAGTGGGATTCCAAGATGGCAGATTCGGCCACACGGTGAGGCACATTTGACATGATAGCTGTTATGTTTTTATCCTTACTGTTCATTTTGTAACGTGCATATTATTATTATTTCGCGATTTCTATAGGTCCATGGTTAGTAAAAAGGGTTACTGGGTGGAGAAGGTGAAGTGTTCAGGCACAGAGATGTCCTTGTCACAGTGCCAGACTCAGCTGTCTATTCCACGCAACACTGTACCGTGTAACGGAGGCATGCATACTGTGGTGCGCTGCGTACCTGGATGGCAGTTCTCCCAAATATCCAATTCTGGACAATCTCAAGCTCCTCCCAGATCTCAGGTGAGTACACTGTAACAAAAACAAGAAGAAAAAAAGATTTAGAATTGCTAGGACTCATTGTCTAAAACATAGGCTCCCTAACCCATTGCTGGGGTATTCAGATCTTATTTGTTTCTGAAACTCTTACCATATGTTATTTAAAAATATGTTAGCTGTTATTGTACAGCAGATGTTATTACACACATAACAGGATAACCTGCAGTTCTGAAAGATTTATTAAATACAAAGTTTTATTAATACATGCAGCATCAGCACAAGCAGACTGAATGCTGAGCAATATTTACCTGGAACTTCAGACTTCTTCTTCTTTACTAAGTAAAATAAAGATAAAAAATATATTATGTATAAAATAAGATGTCTAAATAATAACATTGCCTAGTCTGGTAAGGCATGTTGTTACTTATTAGCACCAAATTAGGAAATAAGGGAAATCCCATGGTTAGGCAAACAAACAGACAAAGACATTTAAGACCCATTAAGTGACACTGGACAAGGGATTCAACTATAAACCTGACTGATGAGGGTGGCCAATGCACTCCTGCACCCCCATCCCCCCCCCCATGATGTTTGATGGCTCAGCATCAGGAACCAGTGCTCTACCACCTGAGATACTATGGTTAATATCCCACCTCTGGTGAGTTTCAAGTGTTGTAGTGAATCTTGGATTCTTGGATTCCTTATGAGTCATCAGCAGTCAGTACAGTAGTTTTTGAGTTCGGGTTTCTCTGCAGCCTTCCTTTACTATGGTTTCCATCCTGAACTTTTGTCTGTCTGTTTTCGTCTCACCAGGGAATTCCTCTTCTACCTTCAGAGATCCTCAAGTGAGGGTTGGGTCAGTAGTAACAAAGCTGTAATTTAGATTTTACCCACTTATGCCTGTAACACTGGGTGAGAATAAATAATAATATATTTTTTTTAACTTAGCTTCGCTATATGTTTGTTGATTTAAAACCTGAACTGAAAAAATAAGAAATAAACATCCTGGTAAACATGATTAACAGAAAACAAAGCAAAACTGCATTACTCACCAAAATTTTAAAGTGGATTACTTACTGGGTTTCCCATCTGAGATGTCCGTTTTCTGAGGGTCCACCAGACTGTATCTCATTACCTAACATATCATAAATCACAACAAATAGGGAACCAAGGCACGCTGTATATTGGACAGACACTCCACGTTATAAATTTCCGTTTTAATACTTTTTCTCTGAATAAAGATTGCCAAGATTTAAACACTTATGTAAAAAATGAACAAACACTACAAAAACGTGTGTGATATACACCTATGAGCCATGAAAAAAAAATGCTCCCAGGTCTGGAATAAGACAGTAAAGCTTTCAGTCACTTCTCATAGTCAGCATGTTGAGTGCAGGACGTGTAAAGTAAGCAAATTTAACAAGAGCAAAACCAATACGGCCAGACGCCCTGAGTCAAAGAATAACAGAAACTAAAAAACTTGGTGCTCCTCATCAGTTCCATGTGTGAAACCTACCATAGGAGGAAGGACAAATCATGAGCTGGAAAAAGGGTGCTGGTCCCCAAAGCTCATCAGTGCAAGAGGATAATGAGGGCTATTCCTTCTGTTCTGAACCAGCAGAAGGTGCTCTATGGTACAAGCCACAGAAAGGCTTAAATTTACATGAAGAATATAAACCAATCAAAACTCACCATGAAGTGCCCCTAAAGAGTGTAGGGCCGTCTAATCACAAACTGGTCAGTGTGCTAACCATGCTAACCCCATCCACCATCAATAGCACTTTAGTCTCATGCTTTAATGGACCTGCAACAAAACGGTGATGGGAGAGGTGGGATCCAGGTGGTTTTACTGTTTTGGCTAATTGCAGTGCACAGTGTAATATGACAAAGCCCTATTCTGAATGTGTGAAAACAGATTGTGCGCCTAAAGGCCGGTCCCAGGATTGGAGAGGGACGCGTGGAGGTGCTGAAGGAGGGCAAGTGGGGGACGGTGTGTGATCACTTGTGGGATCTGAATGCAGCCAGCGTGGTGTGTAGGGAGCTGGGTTTCGGCACTGCTAAAGAGGCTCTTAGGAGTGCAATGCTGGGCCAAGGTAGGATGACTAAGTTTGCTTGACATACAAAGTAATACAATGAAAATGTAATATATTCATTGTATCACTTTATCAATAATACTGCTGGTATTAGCAGTACATTGCACTCAGAAGGTCTTCGGAGCCTCTCACTTCTTCGCATTTTGTTACGTCGATGGGATTTTTTCATATTAACACAAGGTCCCTGAAAAAAAAAAGGGTCTAAAGGCTTTCTAAATCCATTGTATAGCGCAAAACAGCTCATATCTCACACTGGACTATAGATGTAAGTACATGGTATTTTTTTACTTCCACACATCCTGGTCTGTGTTAAATGGGAAGTCTGGATCCTAACCTTGAATTTACTGGACACAGGCAGAAATACATCCTAGACAGGTCACCAGTGCATCACAGGGTTGGTTAAACTTATTGCAAACCAGGCCCAGGTCCTCATGAACAGCTGGCTCATAGCAAGGGCTACTGGTGACAATAGAAGGGATCTAATAATCCTTATCTAGTGACTTGAGCCCTTAAACTGCACCAAAACTGGTAAATAACTAATTACGAAATTGAAGTTGTACCATTTTCAGAAGCTGATACTCATGGGTAATGTCTACTGTTTGTTAAGTTTTAGAATGCAGACAGAGGCCACGTGATAAACATGCTTTAAGCGGGTCAGATTTGTCTATTTGGTCAAGCGAGTGCTAGCATCTGCTGTTTAGACTAGTCTTAAACGGCCGTGTTCAACCTTAAACGTTTGCTTTGTGGATGAACGAATAACCAAAATGCTGCTCACAGTGGGGAACTTGGTGGAAGAACTGGTAATGAGAACCACCTCAGTGTGAATGAGTTCATTCCAAACAAACTCTGTATACTTTATGCTTAATAAATGAGGAATATATTCATGTACTGTTTATAATCTAAACTAGTAAATCGAATCCCGCTGGTGTTGTTTGACTATATGAAGCACCCGTAGTTACACAGCTGTATTTCTTCTCTAATCACTATTCGCTATATTTCACTTACTATACAGTGGTGCTTGAAAGTTTGTGAACCATATAGTCTATTTTACTGCGTAAATACTATTTAAAAAATCAGTAAACGAAAAGAGAACCCATTTAAAGGAATGAGACAAGATTGTTATACTTGCTCGTTAATTTATTACGGAAAATTATTCAGTGTTATATGGCTGTGATTGCAAAAGTATGTGCACATTTGTTTTTCATGTACCTAGTGTACATCCATGTGGAGCAATAACGGCATCTATTTCCAGGAACTGGACATGGATGGAATTTGAGCCCATTCCTTGGTACAAAACAGCTTCTGTTCTGGGATGTTAGTGGGATTCTTAATGTGGACATTTTTATTCTTAATATACACACACACACACACACACACACACACACACACACACACACACACACATATATATATATATATATA
>JAUZSU010167600.1:0-13379 GCA_034780255.1 Parotocinclus maculicauda | reverse complement strand
TTTAATATGTTACATAGCACGTCCCGTCTTGTAACATAGGGCATGTTCGTTTAATCGGACCAGCCGGTTATTATGACAAACGATCACGTCCCGATGTGGTCCCATTAACCGGAATCGACTGTATATTAGATGGAATTTAGTAGTTTGTTTTTTTGTTAATGTATTTAACCTGGCATCAATGGCCATTCATGATAGGAGCAAGGTTACATCGACACTAGTTAATCATGTAGTATGGAGTAAACCCACACAGACACAGGTAGGACCTGCAAGCCCCTCACGAGCAAAATCTGAGTTAAAGCCAGGGATTTCTGGAGCTGAGAGTCTGACTGCTACCGTGCTGCCCAAAATGAGTGATAAAATGGAAAGCTTAACTTTTGGTGACATGGTGAAGAAAAGTTGAGCTTCAGCACTGCACTGTGCATTATCAGTCTTCTGTGTTTGCGGTGATTCAGTCATTCTGTGAAAGTCTAGAAGCCCAAATTTGGCTTCTACTCAACTGAGAGGCCTGCCTAACGCTGATGTGTGGTCTCAGAGGATGAACCCACTTTCTTTCTGATTTAATCTAAATAGTGTTATCTTGTTATCTTATTCATTTCTCTTTTTCTGTCTCTGTCACCCCCTCCCAAATCCTCCATCCCTCAGTTTAGTTTTCAGTCTCAGCCTTGTGGTCAATTTCAGCTGTAATTTAGTCTCTGAAGTGCACCCACGCCTCTTGACACTGGCTTTTGGAAAATTGGCTATTGATGCTTGCAGCACTTCTTCACTTGTGCTGAGGCAATTTCGCAAGGCCGCATGGAACAGCGCTCTGCCCGATGCGCCATAAGTGACACTATGAACAGCTCAGAGCCCTGAAGCTTTGCAGATTTTGGTGGAAAGGGCTATGGGTGATCGACAGCGATAAAGAGAGAAGGTTTTTCTTTCTGATACTGGATTTGGTGCTGCTTTACCAGTTTTACTGCACAGGGTACCATAGTGATAAATCGGAGAGGGGGGGGCACACAAAAAATTTGTTTGCATATCAGCAGACCTGTGCTTTGAGGAGCACCTCAAATTTGTTTTGGAACAAAAAACGTAAAACTGGAGAATTTTAAACTTCTCACATTACAACAGTTACTACTAAGCTCTAGAGACTGGGAATTGATAGTGCAATAACTTTCATAACTTGGCCTGTATATGATTTACCAAATAAATGGTATGTATGTAACCATAAAATCTTACAATCCAAGTATATGTTCAACATAGTAGTAGATAAGGTTTGCTGTTTCATCTAATTAGCTTCCCCCTCTGATCTGTTCTTTTCTGCTCATGACGTCCTTTACTGAAATGTGCTTTATAACAGCCAGGAATTTGCTGCAGATTGCTTGATGTTCTGCAAAAACTATCAAACATATTAAATAACGTGTTTGTACAAACTAAAGTTAATCTATGTAAAATTGTTGAAAACCCCTGGTTAATCAATGCCTGACCCCAGCAGACTTCTCCACTTATTATACTGTATTTGCACTGCTTCCCCCACAGACAGTACAGTCCAAATCAGTTTCAGTTAGCAGATATTCTGTTTGGTTGGAATTAAGCTAAATATTTTGACTCCGTTGCTAACCCCTTTCCACTTGGGGATCTAGGGTCAGAGCTTGATATACCAGGGAATGTAAAATCTGTAGATGTTATGTTCTAGTAGACAGTATTTTGCTTGTGTGTATTCCGAATAAGATAGTTTGGGTATTGTGTAAACATATGTATATGTATAGAGTAAACACAACGATTCAAAATAATTGTTGAATAAGAAATGTGAACGCTGAAGGTGAAATCATGGAGGATGGGTCCCATTTTGAAACTTGGTCCTCCCAAGGTTTCTTACCACTACTTTCAGGGAGTTTTTCCTTGCCACTGTAGCCTTAGGTTTGCTCAATTTGGAATTGGCCTTTTAAGATAATATAAGATTGTAAAGCTGCTTTGAGACAATGCTCCATTGTAAAAAGCAATATATAAATACATTTGACTTGACTCATAAGTTTGTGTTTTTTAAAACACGATATAGAAAAAAAAAAATGATTACACAGTGAATTTGTATTTAAAGTGTTGTATAAATATACTGCATTTGTCCATTTTCACAGTAATTATACTGCAAAAAACTACAGACCATGATTCTTCAATTAGCTTAGTGCCAAGGAGCAATGGTGCTGCAGACTTAAAACCAAAACCAAAATATCCCCAGAAAATCTAGGAGCACCAAAATAAAAAAAAAACTTCTTAAATATTAAAAATATTTTTATTTTAAGCTCTTTTCATCAGTCTTGTGTTCCTTTCACAAACTGATCAACACAAAGTGTCTTGGCCGCAGCACTAAACTTTATTTCAGCTGCCTGAGAACTCAACCCCAACCAACTGAAATGTGTGCATGATTTATTTTATTGTGGCCACAAGATACTAAATTATAACGTTGCCTTGCAACTGATTTACAATAAATTCATGAGCCACGATCTGTGTATTGAGGACAATAAAACTCATGCGCCATTAATATCTCGGTCAGAGTTCCCTTCCAATAATGCCATGCGAGACGATGCCAGTGTCTCAAATGCTCCGTAACATCCACATGCAGTGTTTTAAAGGATAACTCTTTAAAGCAGACATGGATTTATTCATTAGTAAATTTAAAGTAACGCACTGAGGTCACGAACATGTAAATCGGTCACATGCAGTATGATTGCGTGACCTCTGTTTAGTGTCTTGTGGCCACATTTAGCTAAACTATGCACAGTTTTTACTCAAGGATTGAAAAAATAACAATCACTAGCCTGTATCTGTTGGCTTGCTGCAGACTGGATGGGCTTGACTGGGCTTCAAATCTAAAAAGAGAATGATGATGAGTGAAGTGCCTAACCGCTTTAGAACACAACAGAACATAAGCTTTTTAGCGCTGTCAAACTCCAGTCAGGAAAAATGGGTCATTCATTGCATTTGGAAGGCCGAGGTTTTCTCACATTTTGTTGGTTTTTGGCTGCTTCCTCCTCTCTCTGGTCCTATCCGTCTCCTGAAGTGCATTTTCACTAAAAGTATTCTCTGAGTCATATGTTATGAGTGTCTTTTTCATGGAATATGCCCATGCTCCTAGTCTGGTTCACAGTGTAAAAATATCTTGAAAACGCTTTCCATTGTGGAACTGGTTATCTAATTTTTTTGCCAAGCACATTAAGCTAGCTTGTGAAAAAAATGTTCAAATGATCCATGCTATCTCTGGAGACATGAGCAGAAAAAAATGCGTCATCTGAGTTTAGCAGAAAGAAAACTCATAGATAGGCAACACTATAGGCAAGACATTGCTATTTTAATTAAAAATAGGAATAGTTTTGTTTCTAAAACCAAACTGGATGATCCACTGTAAAAAAAGTCTAAGTACCAAGTTGGATCCCCTAAACTTTAGAAGGCAAAAACCTGAAAAGGTCCATATTGATAATAATAGCATTACACAGTTGCACATCATGCACATCCATGATACAAATTTCTGGTTTTATCACATTCCAAAGGTGCTCTATTGGATTGATTTTTGGACTGGATTGACCCATTGGGGGTGAGAATTTGCGAACTGTAGCCCCAGGAGCCTGTTCTTAGGTGACAGGCTTGGCATCTGGTGTGGCCTTTTGCTGCTGTAGCCCATCTGCTTCAAGGTTCAATGTATTGTGCATTCAGAGATTCTCTTCTGCATACCTCAGTTGTACT
This sequence comes from Parotocinclus maculicauda, assembly GCA_034780255.1. Classification (NCBI taxonomy): domain Eukaryota; kingdom Metazoa; phylum Chordata; class Actinopteri; order Siluriformes; family Loricariidae; genus Parotocinclus; species Parotocinclus maculicauda. The sequence goes on along the minus strand of JAUZSU010167600.1, from coordinate 9,662 downwards.
GGTTATTTGGGCTACTGTTGCTTTTCTGTCAGGTTGAACCCGTCTGTTCATTCTCCTCTGATCTTTGGCATCAATAAAGAATTTTCAACCACAGAACTGAAGCCCATTGAATATTGTCCGTTTTCCAGACCATTAATGAATTAATGACAAGTATTGATTTCTTACTGTATTTAGCTTCTGTGTACATAAACTTATTCTAATATGTATTAATAATTAAATTGAACATAGTTAAATAACTAGATATGTAATCTAGACTGTCCAACAGTTTGGATCCCTTTTAAAACTTCCCAAGGTTTTATCTGTATAACATTTATGGAGGTTTTCCTTGTCTTTGTCACCCCAGGCTTGCTTAATTAAGGCTCTAGATATTTGTATTACTGCTTTGAGTCACTGTAAAAAGAGCTATATAAATAAATTTGACTTGACCCAGCTTTGAGTCTTAGCAATGCTTTCCAGCCATGGTAGGTGTCCCAGACCAAGAAAATCAGGATCAAAAAAAGACTGTGTGATAAAAACATGCTAGTGTAGGCATCTCGGGTCAAAGAACGTCATACATTAAGCCACGCAGGACAATGCTAAAGCAAAGTTAGACCACAGCTTTGTTTCCAAAGGGAATACATAGGTCATTTTGACTCAAAGGTTTCTGCAAACTGAACTACAACTTTTAAAAAACACTCCGAGGCAAAATGTCACAGCAAACCAAATTAGGTATACAAAAATTTTTAAAAATCTCTTTAGTGCATCTGGACTATTGGACATATTCTTATTTACAAAATGGGTGTGGCAGAGTTTGGGTACTGGTTTAGTTGGTTTTCGAAATGCAAAGAACATAACATTTAAGGAAACAAATAAATATGACATTTGTAAAAAGTGAAAAGTGAAAAGTGAAAGAAATCTTACAACGTATTTGACAAAATTAACTTAAACCTTTTTAAATGGTCCATTAGGATTTTTTACTCACAAAAGTGATTGTTTCTAACCTTTTAAAGTTGGCTGAAAGCTGTATATATTTTTTTATTATTATTTAGAAAATTATCAGAACGCAAACTCTGCAGATGAGCCTAAAATGCTGCATAAGCAGCAGTTACTCATGTGGTAGATGATTGCATGCCTAATGCTCACGTGCCTTTAACTGGGAGAAGGATGGATGGTATCTCTGAACACAGTGCAGGCTCTGTCTCATGGCAGTATGGATATTATAAAATATATATGTTGGATGTAAGCCAACTATTAAAGATTAAACCCACTCAGTGCACTTGTGTAAACATTTGGGGGCTGTTACTGTCTTACTTTGATGGTGAAATGCTTTAAAAACCTTAATCAAATCATCATAATGGACAAGAGGGAGGTTGCTAATGAAAGGTTATGACAAATTAGATTTTCTTTTCTATTGGGTTTAGAAGCGAAAGAGACCATCATGGAGTAAGGGAAAAGAAGAAAAAAATCGATGCACTTAATTTGACCACACTTTGAAATGTTAATAGTGTAAAATTTAAATGCGATCCGAGTTCAAAATAAACAACCCTAGGATTCAGATATTGTGATTGGACAGAGGAGTGTTTATCCTCAAGCAAGGTTTTGCTCGATCAAGTGAGAAGTTTGCTCTGGCACTGATGGTCCTGCATAGCCCAAATAAAGCAGTGGACAGTAAAAAAAGGGGTTAGTGAAGTTCTGTCGCTCCAGCTGCCCAGCCCCTGAACACCACACAAACATGAGTGTCCCCACGGGTCCCTGAGTCAACACCACATCCTTCCGCTGGCAGACGCCTGCAACTGCTTTTCTAATCACAGGAAAACCTATCAGGAGCTCTGTGAGTGGGAGTAGGTGAACCAAGACATTGCACATGCACATACAAGTGTATCAGACTTTACAGCAATATATAAAGCCACCTTCACATCACACGAAATACACAGAGCTCATACTCATCTTCATTCTATCAATCGAGCAAACAATGATAGGTTACTGTCAGTTTATGCTGGTATAATCATGTAAACACAAAACCTTAGGACCTCCTTTAGCTGTAGTTCAACAGCATTTTAATTGTTTAAATGGTGAGGCCAATGTTTTAGACTATTATGGTATGTCTTGCAAGTAAAACCCTCTTCAAATCGAGTTATAACTATGGTCTGGACTCTGACTCTGTCAGTTAATAAACTTGCATTTAATATTTGCCTATCATTCCACCGTGATTGTGTTAATTGACTTTTGTTGATTGGCTTGGGGTCAGATGGGTCAGCAGTCCTGTGGCCAATTGTGCCTGGATGTTATGTCTGATGTGGCCAGCACCATCTATTTGGTGCACTTACCAAACAGCTAATAGACCAAATACAAATGGCTTACAGATCAAACCTTTGTTTGAAAATAATAATTATGCTCCCCAGACAAAAAAATAGTCACCTTGCATGCTGAAGTTGGTAGTAACTTTAGGCTCCTGCAGAGGGCACTGCACAAGGATGATTGGGCTATAAATACCAGCTGAATTCATAGATGAAAAAAGGTGGAGCAATGCAGTGAAGGTCTTGTTCCATGTGTGGAAAATGGGTCACAAGCAGATATTAATGATTGTCAAAAAGAGGCATGCCAAAGGTTGTAGTTTGAAGGTATTAACTGAATTTGTATTTGTACCAAAGTGTATGGTCATACAGGTCTACCATTTCTTTTTCGCAAAAATCCCAGCCTACGGAAAATTTTCATAAAAATAACGGGTGAAAAATGAAACTGACGAACAGGAACCAGAAGCATGTTTCACGGTTTGTGAATAAAAATCATGTTGCTTCTAAAAGTCAATGCAGGTCCTTCATCAACAATTTCTTAAAGAACACTTTGCAATGAACTGCATACCACGAACATATGGAGCAGAGTGGCACTCAAGGGCTTCTGCTCACAAAAGTGGGCTAAAGACACAAAAAATGGACTGTTCATGACTGAAATGTTAACCATGTTATCTGGTCAAATAAATCAGATTTTTGCCTGTATGTGAATAATGCTAGAAGTCGTGTTCATCAAAGACTTCAGGAAAGCTTCGGTGAGGACTGTGGTCAAGGTGGGGTTCAAACTGAAGGATATGCTGTTATGTCCTGGGTTACTCTGGTTGAGGTGACAGTGAGAGTGAACAAGATTTATTTCTCATATGTAACAATTTCCAATAAATTAAATAACAATTAGTGAAATATTGCACCGCAATTAAATAATTCCAGTATACAATTCAAGCAATAAACGTCGTAATAATTTTTGGTCCCACTGTATTTTCTGAGGTTATAGTCTGTAGTTCCTTTAATTGTATTAACATAATGCACTCCTTCTTCACTACTACTTAGAAATGCAGACCAAGCCAGTGACTCACTACAGTGACTATGACAAAATGAGTAATCTTTCTAGACACCAGTGCCATAGTGACATCATCATCCATAGACGCGAGTCTGACCTGATGTAAGGTATTTAACATCATGATTCCAAAATTTTATACCATGTGTTGACTGTCTCAAAGAAGGATGAGTGTTCTCTTGGCAAGTCACAATGCTTTCCAGATAAAATTCACATAAACAGAAAAAAAACAAAAGAACCGGAGAGTGTGAGTGCGAGGAGAGAGACAGACACACACATGAGCCACGGTGCAATGACATTACCGCATACGAAATGTATGCAGGATGACTAGTAAGAAAGACTTGTCGGAAAGGATACACGAGTACATTTAAGAGTGAGATCATCATGTTAAGCAAAGCCTGCATTAACACAGCATGAGTCGTCTTAAGCAGTTCTAAAATAAGGCTTATTAATTTTGAGAAAATGAGCCCATGTTTACAACCGTAGTAAGAGCGATGTGTAATTATGGAACTGGCTTACAATATATTTAATGCAGAGCTTGGAGGTAAGGGCCAGTTGCTGAAAAGAGCATTTGTTGTAGTATTGGATTTGAACCCTAGTTTGGTCTTGCAGTGTGAAGGTTGAGTGGTACGGTTATGGAGCCTCTTAGTGGGCGGCAAGAGCGTGGGTCGTTGTTTGGGCATATGATCACATTGTACTGATAACAACAACAATGCTAACATCAACAGCATGCACGAAAGGCCAGGTCAGTGTACATATTTTGCCAAAAAAGCTATTTGGGTGGACAACAATTGCCCAAAAAACATCCTTAGACTATTAGACCATTAACCAGAAGGATGAGGGCTCAAGTCCAAGCTCTGCTAACATGGGCCCTTAAAAAAGATCCTCAAGTGCTTGGGTTGTACCTTGGAAAACTGCATCAGTTGTAAATCACTACTGTTTAATAGTTTCTTGTTTTCTGAAGTTGCATTGCAGCTCTTTCAGTGAGGTAGGCTACAAACTTTAATGCTAACATGTTTATGTGGTTACTGTGCAAAAATGTAGTAAGCAGGTTTTAAGGGCTTGTTAACATTCTGCTAATAGTCATAAAGCCATCCATAGGAAACAGGAACAGATAAATTGAATTGGGACAATTCTGATGAGCTAAGCTAAAGGATGCTGTTAACAACCTCTTGCGGCGTAATCGGCCCTTGGGGAGAGGGGGCTCACGGAGTGCAACTATGCAGGTTAACCAGCATGGAGGTCTAACCATGGTGGTTCCCATCCCCTTCTGAGGCACCAAGGTGTAATAAGTGATCATCATGTTCTCGTTCACAAAAACAGAGACTAAAGCGCCTCTTCGTACACCGTTCTAAAAAGGCAAAAGAAGACTTTAACAAACAGAAGTTATGAATAAAGACTATAATCTTCTTTTAACTCAAGGGTGGTCGAGTATTTTCTCAAGCTGTTTTTTTCCAGTATGCAGGATGAAGGGGATGAAAAAGAAGCAAGACGGGGAGTAAGGAATGATGAAAGATGAGCAACAGAGGGTGACACACAGACACAAAGAAACAGAGAAATGTTTATGACAACGTGTTAACAGCTGCAGCTTAGATGACATTAACTCATTCATCTTTAATAACTCATTCATCCTGGTGAGGAATATTGGATCTGGATCCTAAGCCTACCCCAGAAACAACAAGAACAAGGTGGAACCATAGAGAGGGTACCAGTCCATCAATCACCAATGTTATGCTTTTGAAAGGTGGGATTTAACCAGAAGACGTAGAATTGGAAAACCAATGGAGAAACATGCTAAACAGGCAATAATTGAAGGTAAAGACTGAATACAGGTTTTCAAAATTGTGTGACACAAAATGTGTTTAATTGCACTAGCCATGATGATCCAGCATGAATTGCTGAGTCCTTATTTCCAGAGGATTAGTTGGTACAGAACTGCTGAACTAGAGAAAGTGCCTAGCCAGCAGCACAAATCACAAGGGAGAAAAACAGACAGAGCGCCAATTCCCTCATAGGGCACACACTAGGGACACTTTAGAGACACAAATTAACCTAAACCATGTCTTTGGACTGTGAGAGGACAACAAAGTACCCAAAGTACACAATTCTTTTTTTATTGGGGCTGGAATAAAATATAGTTTATGTTTCAGGTAAGACTATATTCCTTTGCGCTAATTAAAGTTCTCTGCTTACACTTCTAATGTTACCAAGCCATGCAGGGTTCTCCGCTACATAATCCGGACGATCCAGCCATTTTTCTTCATGGAGGCCCCTCAGATGCTTGTTCAGTTCTTTGTCATTTTGCGACTGAACTACTGCAACTCATTTATGGCAGGTCTTCCCATGCGTGATCCATACCTAGTATCCTTTGGGGGTCTAGTAAATGCTTTGCATGGTTGTATAACAGGGTCACATACATATTATACAGTACTTTAATGAAGTGAGTTTCATATCATCCCCAATCACTACATGAAAGCATCATTCACTATTACTTTTTTTGAAGAACAGTAGAGCAGCATAGCATAGTCAATAGCACTGTCACCTCAGAGCGAGAAGGTCCTGGGTTCGATCCCAGATGGGCTGGTATAGGATGCTCCTGTCCACAGGGGTTTACTACAGGTACTCTGGTACTTTATATGAACTGATTGCGATAAAATGGCCATAGTGTGTGACTGTGCATCCTAAGATGGATTGGCACCCTGACTAGGGTTGTTCCTGCCTTGTGCCCTCACCCACCAACAACTGGCTGTCTTATGACCCTGTCCAGGAATAAGTATATAAGAAAGTGAATGAGTTAAGCAATTAACCACAAAACACACTGGACACAATGTCCTTTTCCTCATTAAGTCTTTAATATTGCTTACAGTTTTCCAATGTATTTACTTTTCTCAGCCATAACATTCAAACCTGTCTAATATTGTGTATGTTCCTTGTGCTGTAGTTATTTTCATTTGTATTATTCTCACTGAACGCAGAAAACCTATTTATGGTGGAATTACATAATGCATTATTTATCATAACCTTTCACTGTGTGACAGCATTCACTGCTTTTAAAGTTTTCCCAAAATTGCCCCTGTGCACAAAGATGGCTTTAAAACTGGATCCCTGAGAGAAATATGCATCACTTATATGCCTTGCTGTGCTCCCTGCAATAGCTCTGCTTCCTACTTTAGGAACCACTACATTAAGACATGCACTCCTCATGACCCCTGACTCATGTCCTGTAGTATCTGAATATTACAGTTGTGACCAAACATTTTGAGAATGGCACAAATTTAGGTTTTCACAAAGTTTGGATCAGTTTGGATGGTGGCAATTTGTATTAACTCTAGATTGTGAAAAGTTATCAGATGAATAGCAGATGAAAATAATTTATTTGCAAAGTCATTCCCTGCCAAGAAAATGACCATATCACAAAAATAACTGCATTCCAGACGCTGCATTTCAGGCTTACAAAACAACCTGCTAACATCCTTTGTTATGATCTTATTAGCGCAGGGAAAAAGGTTCATGAGGAGATTGAGATGAGCAGACTGGTTGCTTTAAAAGGTTAGTGATGCTTTTAAGAGCAGGTCACCACCCATGCAGAGCTTGCTCAGGAAGTTCATCTGAACACACAGTAAAACATAGGCTTTTGGAGGATGGCTTGGTGGCAAGAAGGGCATCAAAGAAGCTACTTCTCTTTAAGAAAACATCAAGGTCAGACATTCTGCAGGAAGTATAGAAATTGGTCTGAAGGGACTGGGGTAAAGTTATTGTCTCTGCCCGAAACTGGGATCAACTCCGCAAAAACGGGTTGCCATCATTAATGATTTTGCCCAGAAGCTGATATCCAGCATGTCGAGGTGAATTGCAGAAATCTTTACAGAGGGGTCTATAAAGTATTTGCTTAAACTGCATGTTTAAATAAATAAAAAGTTAACAAAACTATGGAATGCTTACAATTGTACTTCATTATATCATATAAACATCTGACAAAATAAAAAAAAAAAACTGAGGGAGCAAACTTGTGCCATTCTCAAAACTTTTGGCCACAACTGTACACTAGAAGCGGATCCTTCAAGTTGTCACGTGGGGCCTCCAAAGAACACTGAGATTAGATAATACCATTGCCATGAAATTATGTATTTGTTCTGCAACTCTATTTAGGTAGGTGGTGCATGTCAAAGTAACATCCACATGACCACCAATGCCCAAAGTTTCCCAGCAGTACACTGCCCAGAGCATCACACTGTCAATGTTATTTACTTTACCTGTCAGCAGTTTCAATGTAATTAATGTAATTGCTGTAATTGTAATTGCTAAATGTAATGGCCCAATTGCCTCCCAAGGAGAATACATAGCACTTATAAATGTCAACCAAAAGTAAAACAGTTTACAAATTAAAGGCAAGTCAAAAGTTAAGTCAAGTTCAGGCAAAGAAGCAAAAAATATCACAGCACAGTCCACAATCTGACATATTTAATTATTTCTTAGATCACAAACCATAACGTAAGGGTGAAATACTGTTACTGGAACCCATAACATAAGAGCTTACACATTCCTATAATCCACAGTTCAATTATATCTCTCTCAATCTGACACCCGAATTTCTCTAGTAACAAGTCTGCCACTTACATTCTAAGCTTGACTGAGGACTGTCTTGGACCTAGGGTCAACTGTCACAAAGAAAGTGACCCTGTGGAAGAGAAGTCTGGATGCTGTCAACACCTTTGTTTCCCCAAACAGGCTTCTCCAGGTCTCTGGAGCTGCACCACATGGAAAGTAGTGTGCAGTGGAAACTGGCTGCCAAAAAGCCCAAGCTCTGCACCTCTTCCAGATTAGAATTCCTTCCATCTGACACATGCGCTGTGAGGCGGATTATCATCTAAGTGGACGAAGCACAATTTAAGGAAAGGTGAACTTTTTAAAGAAACGCTTAGGTTTCTTGTGACGCTAAAAGAGGGAGTTTAATATGTGAAAATATAAAGATGTCATGTTAGCTGGAACACAGGGAAGTTACCTGGCTTTTAACAGTACAGCTATTGTTAGGGCTTACAGTTATTGTTAAAGGATACGTCTTGTAAATGATGGACAACAGTATAGAGTCTGATACCTTACCTACATTCCTCTGACCACAACTGCTACACCGGTTCTGTTTGGTAATTTCCTTTCAAAGACACTGACTGATTTTTTCATTTCCTCACCTGATTTGAGCTCAAAAATAGGTAGACACTGTGGAGCCTCCTTCATTACTTCCTAATTTAGGCTCATTATTAAATCATAAAAATGCTTAAACTCCAATTCCGGCCACAGCTTCCTAACAGTACAAAGGAAGGGAGTGAATGAGGTGTACTGTGGGAGGGTAAGAGTGAGGGATGGGGTGAACTGTAGAGGCAAGGGAGAGTGTCGGAGGCTGCCAATCAGGGTACTGTTGGTTGATCCAGTTTTTTATACCACTATAATAAGAGGGCATTAAAATAAAAGTGGGCACATACTCAGGGATATCTTGAAATACTGCAGGATAATGGGATTTATGCTTATATTAAAGTGCAGTATTGGTCATATAGTTGTGGACCACATGGCAATGATCAGGATGTCAGCCTTAATTACTCATAAAATTTGATCTGATATTTATCCAAGTCATAATAAATGCATTTTGTCCGAAGTAATAACACACAAACTAATCATTCACAGCTCAGGATGAAAAATAAATGGGGACATCCGTATTAATTACTGGAAGTAAATCATTTAGCAGTAATTCTATTTCCTGTAAGTGCTGATCAAATACAATGTTGAGGACATTATTAAAGTACTTTTGGTATTTCCTGTGTAAAAAACAAGGGCGACAATTACATTGTTGTTATCGACAATGTGAGACACTGTAGTTACAGCCTGTGTCTGGTCCCCCAATCACTAGCTATACGGAACACTATTAGTTTATAATGAACAGAGTTGTTGATGATAGTAAATGAATCTTGACTATTGACCAAAATGTATTTCTTGACATTGCTTGGGATTTTGTCAATAATTAGTAAATACTTCTAAAGTATTCGAAACTTGTTTGAACCCATCTCTTTCAACCACTTAAAGTTGCACCATATTTTCCTGATATAATTGGTTACAGTATTTGTTATGTCTTGCCATCTGTGGCTTTTCTTGTCATAAAACACTTCTATTGCTGAATGATTAATCATTAATGTCTAAGAATTTCTGAGTGTGTTTTGTGTACTTTAGCTGGTTTAGGCCTGTCATGGACAGCAGTATAAAGTACAGTTGATTCCGGTTAATGGGACCAGCCGCTTATTCGAACCAAATCCTAAAGTACCGAAACAAATCCTATTATATACGTGTAATGT
>JAUZSU010167589.1:0-13379 GCA_034780255.1 Parotocinclus maculicauda | reverse complement strand
CCCTTAACCCACCATTGCTTGGATTGTAAGACTGTACCAGTTGTAAGTCGCTCTGGATAAGGGCGTCTGCTAAATGCAGTAAATGTAAATGTGCCGTTATCCTGCTGCAGTATAAATCCTTCTCCACAAAGATTCACCAAACATTTTCACTAGTGATTTGCAGTGTGCTAACTTGTTGCAACATGATTTGCATTTATTCAAATTTAAGCAAGGCAGAATAATGTATTTGTTTTCCTTTTGTCTTTAGGGAATTATATATTATGTGATTGCGTCTCCAAAGCTGGAGGAGTGGCTCTCTAATGAAGCCATGATGGAGGGTCTGAAGAACTGCAGTGAACGAAACTATGTTGACCTTGACCCAACTTTTAATCCCAATATCGACGAGGATTATGACCACCGGCTGGCAGGAATCTCCAGGGAAAGTTTCTGTTCAGTTTATCTGAACTGGATCCAGTACTGCACCTCCCAGAGACAGAAGGTGCATGCAGACACAGTGAATTAGCTATGAATTTCATGAATGTATGTGTGTGTGTCTGTGTGTAAGAGAGAATAAATAATATACTCTGCTCACAAAAATGAGGGCATATTTCAAAATGAATATGAAGCGATTAAAAAAATAAGCATGGGATTTCATTAAACAAGATTATCAGAAAAGCAAATTAAAAGTCAAAGAAAGTTGTTCTATTGCGCAAATCAGATTTAACCTTTGAAAAAAAAGCTGTGTGATTGTGGTGATTGAGTAGTAAGTGATATATTCAGGGGGGTGAACAGAAGAATGTTAAACTGGACGAGAGTACCCCACATTGACTCTTCAGTAGGGTGTATGGTCACCCAAAAGTGCCAAAACACACTGACATTGATGGGACATGGACAGGATCAAACTGTCCAGCAGTTCTTGTTGCATCTTCTTCATATTAATTTTGAAATGCCTTCATTTTTGTGAGTGGTTTATTTACATGTTTTAAACATGTATGCATGCTAGTAATGAGCACAAGTAGTTAAGTAGTTGAGACTAATTAATTGCTTCTAATGTAGGCACATAATCGATTAATAAATCCAACTCACAACTTTAGACCTTGTTTTAACACATACCATAAGACCTAACACAAGATATACACTAACCTGTCACTTTGTTAGCTACACTTTATTGTTTGTACACTTATTGTCCATTTGATCATTTTCGCATTCCTTATAGAAACTATTTGTAGTTCTACATACCCGCCCCACCCCCACACCAACAATAGATTCTGCTTTCAGACCTCAAATCTGAGGCTTGCATCATCTGTGTTGACAGAAATGGCATATAGGCTTCTGAGGCTTGCTCACGCTGACATAAACGATGTATCTGTTTGTACTGGGTGCGAAATCTTTACGCAGGTTTAATCCGTCTCCTTTTCTTTAAACACTGTGTTCACTTACTGTCCACTTTGGTAGACACAGTAGCTCATCTGTTGTTGCATGCGTTGTGTTAGTCATCTAATTCTTCATCAGTGTTTATAGGATGCCGTTGGCTGGATGTTTTTGGTTGGTAGACTATATTCAGGCCAGCAGTGACACTGATGAGTTTAAAACATCCAGCAGCAGTGCTGTGTCAGACCCACTCGTACCAATACAACACACATCAGTATCATTGCAATACTGACAATGATCCACCACTCAGGTAGTACCTGATTGGTGGGGGTCCTGACTAGGGCTGTACCAACTGGATATTCTGTATAGGTATCGGCCCAATATGTGACAAAATCACTGGATTGGAGATCGGATGGAGCAAATAAAGTTTAATCCGATATCTTTCCTATCACATTTATGCTTTACTACAATTTGACCGACACGCTATAAACAGAGATGTGTCACGTGAGCAATAGCTGGAACTTCGAATTGAAACTGTTAGGTAACAGTGTGGTCATCATGTCAGCTGTGTGTAGCTATTTTAAGCTCAAGGATGATAAAAGTAAAACAGCGTATGCAACGCCAGTGTTTCAAGAGGTGGTAGCAGCGTATCAGTCTGATATCGTTATCGCCAGATATTCAAGTTTGCAGTTTCAATATCGGTATAGGGCATTAAAAAATGTTATCGACCCATTAGAGAACATGGGAAAGGGGACATGTGAGGTATGTAGAGAAACAGAAGGACTACAGTTTATAATTATAGAACTATAAAGTGCTTCTATATGGCAAGTGAAACTGATAAAATGGACAATGAATGTAGAAATAAGGAGTTGTACCGTGTACATATGAAGCATATTTTCCTGAGAAGCTCAAGAGAGAGAGCTCAACTTACCTAAATATGCTGCATCTATCTGTTATAGAAACTGAGACTTGTCAGCTAGGCAGCTTTTATTGTATTCATGGGTTGGTGTCCACTCTCCACCGCAGATTCAGTTGACAGTCCATATGCACACTTTGTTTATTATATATAAAGACATCCAGATCTTTCACACTTAAGCACGTGAATGGAAAAACAAATAGAGCATCCACTATTTAATTGTACAGTGTAAGCAGTCATCTAGCATTTTACAACTTAAAGATTTTCACCTTTATCAGATTACTGTAATGCCAGTAAACAGTGATCAGATTTCAGTGATTATCAGGATATGCTGTACATGTGAACGCACTCACCGATTCTTTCTTCCCTGCTCTTTATCTAGCCTTTGGACAGTGAGAAGGACTCGTCATTGGTGTTGCTGTGTTTTGGTCTGTGTGTGTTGGGGAGAAGAGCACTTGGCACTGCGGCTCATCACATGTCCAGGTGGAGGCACTGATTGTTTTATTTTTCTTTACTACTATGATATACTGTTACAGGTATGCACCTTTTTGTCTTCATTATGTTCTGTGAAAGAGGACATTGACTCAAATGGACATTAAGCAGACATTTGCCATACAGACACATAGTAGTTACTCTGCACATACAGTGTTTTATTACTAATTTAATACTAATCATTAATACTAATTAAAGGACAATATAAAATCTATAATTACCATATGTAATTAATTAAGAGACTGCAAAATAATTATAATTTTAATCTGCATACAAATTTTTGCAAACAAATAAAAAAATTGCATAATCTGAAAATTGGCAACATTTGGTAAGTATTTAGTGTGACATCATCAGAATGCCAAGTTGACCCAACTAAAGAAGGTTGATCAGGAACTGTCTTTTTGGAAGGGTAGCAGCCAAGAAACCACTTTTTGGGCAGGTCACACTAAATACTGACTTTTGCCTTCCGAAGTAAATTGGTTGTAAAAATTGTGTTTTGTTTTTAATTTTGTGTAAATATTTCCTGTAGTTTCTGTATGTACAGTGTTGCCTCGCCACTTTACAGTTCATCTTTTGCGGACTCGGTGCATCACAGGTTTTCAAAAAATATTATGGAAAATGGAAAAAAAATATATAGCCGGTTTTCGCTATTTCCCGGGTTTTTGCTGAACTCGATCTGCACATGCGTAGTACGTGTGGTATAGTTAACATATACATATACATGTATTTGAATAACATTTACATTAAAAAAATCACATTTAAAAAATATATATATTAAAAATATAAATTCTAACAATAAAGAATGTTATAAATCATAAAATATTACGATTTACAGTAAATAGAGTATTTACTCAGCGGATGACTACTCACCAAAAACGAGAAGTAAGACTAGAGCATCGCCCACCTGAGTCGCTACTTGCCGACATGATAAATTTTTATCTGTGGTTTTGTGTTTACTGTTTGTGAAAGTTTCATTATGGACTGAATTAATTCAAGCCCTACGATGCTCCCAAACGTTCTGCAAGTTCTACGGCTAAAATAGTGTATAAATACTTAAATAAATATAGAGTCCCCACTTCACGGATTTTCGTTTAGGCCAGACTTTTTTATTGTTTGTTTCGCGGATCCGCCGACGATCATATTTGAAGAATACAAAAAAGAGAGCCAACCGTTTTCTTCAGTTCATTTAATTTTTTCCAGATTCACTTTAATTTAATTGTAGGTTAAATAAATTTTATTTTTAAACAAAATGTATTTTTATTTCTTCCTCCTTCCTTGTATTGATTTCACATAGTCCTCGAGAAATTGAAAAATGCTGAAAAATAAAGATTTTTTTATTTTTATTTTTTCCCTCCTCAGTAGATTCTTAAGTAGGGACATCCAAGGAACAAGCAATTAAAAAAGAGGGAACACTATATTTCTATAAAGAGATGGAAAAATAAACAAAAAAATATTGGTGCCCTTGCTAAAACAACAAATCTTATGGTGGCCTAAGACTTTTACACAGTAATGTGTATATATAAGACATATCTCTTTCCCTATTATAATTCTTAAAACCATTCTCCTCAGCCATTAAAGTGAACGATCGCTGATTGGATGGACGTTAAGTGGTGCATACCTTTATAATAAATGTTATATAGCATATTAATACAGCAATAATGATTACAGGGTTAATATATGAAACATTGGTTTATAGTCTGTGTGTCTGTGTGTGCATGTGCAGTAATCTGGAGTCGTTCCTGTATGGGCTCCACGCTCTGTTTAAGGGTGATTTCCGGATCTCCTCTGTACGAGATGAGTGGATCTTCGCTGATATGGAGCTGCTCAGAAGAGTTGTTGTACCAGGAATACGCATGTCTCTCAAACTTCACCAGGTCTGTGTCTAAAGTCTGTACCCAAAGTATTCCCAGTGCATGAATCATAACATTTTTGTCTTTTTGTTATAAGCTTTTTAACATAGTGCAAACATGAATGTGGCCACACGAGTACAGTGTTACCTCAGTTCTTGACCACCTTGTCAGATTTATTTTGTGACTCATTTTGGAAAATTGGTCCTTGTTCTCGCCGTTGACTTGGTACTCGTCACACATAAAACATGCTCATTTGATTTTATGCTGCACTCCAGTCCTGAAAGGGTCTCAAAAGGCAGTGCAAGTTGTTCTGATTAAAGGCACCTGCTAACAAACCCGTGATAAGGACACCCGTCCGTTAGAAGTGCCCCTAACGATCCAGGGTATGAACCTGATTAATAAGTATGAACCTCTTGCGTCACAACGCTCTTCGATCTGTTCCTCAGGATCACTTCACCTCTCCAGACGAATACGATGACCCTTCCGTGCTGTACGACGCGATCTCGTCTCACGAACGGACACTGGTGATTTCACACGAGGGTGACCCTGCTTGGCGCAGCGCCGTGCTCGCCAATGCTCCGTCGCTCTTGTCTCTCCGGCACGTTCTGAACGAGGGAACAAATGAATACAAGATCATCGCACTCAACCGCAGATACCTTAGCTTCAGGGTCATTAAGGTAAGACGGAAAGACAGAGTTTGTATGAATTGGATTCTTTGGTGTGTATATATGAATTGTTATTGGATCCCCGGTGTTAACGTGTGTGCAGGTCAACCAGGAATGCGTGCGTGGTCTGTGGGCGGGGCAGCAGCAGGAACTGGTGTTCTTACGGAACAGGAACCCTGAGCGCGGGAGCATTCAGAATGCCAAGCAGGCGCTGCGGAACATGATCAACTCGTCATGTGACCAGCCGATCGGGTACCCCATTTACGTCTCGCCGCTTACCACGTCTTACTGCAACACACACACTCAGCTCACTCACGCACTGGGAGGAGCCATCAGCATCGCCAGCATCCGCCACTTCATCATCAACACATGGCACAGGTATGTGATCTGTATATGTGTGTGAATGAGAAAAACAACTTTCCAAATTCTATCTCTGGTATCCGAACGCGCCTCATTCTGTGAAATGGTTCGGATTCAATTAAATTCAATTTTTTACAATGGAGCATTGTCTTAAAGCATCTTTACAATATTATATTATATTATGAGGCCAATCCCAAATTGAGCAAGCCTAGGTCGACAGTGTCAAGGAAAAACTTGGTAAATGCTGTAAGGAAGAAAACTTAGGAGGATCAAGACTCAAAAAATGACCCATCCTGATTGGGTGGCTTAGATGGTAACTGTAAGAATTACGTTTGTAGCTATAGTAATACTCAGTAAATAATAACTGTTGAATAGAATAGCGTATAGGCAATTGTTTGTCAATTTATCATCAGTCCTCAGCGGGAAAGTCTTTGGAGGCACATCGTTCCCTGACAACCAAAGGATGGAGGGCGTGACTGCCCTCTGGTGCAGCCCGGGCGTGGTGGGACTGGTTTCTGTTGATGGAAAAGAGTAGAGGGATGCTAACATGGTGGAACATTTTAGTGTGCAAGGCTGGAACTGGTACTGGAACATAAGCTCGGAAGTACCAGGAAAAAACGCCACCACATCTCAACAGCTTCACTGAGGCTGGAGGGAAGAGGGCCAGCGAGTACATGAACGTGCCTCTCTCACCGTATCCCTGTGCCACCTTTACCAGCATCTTTATCTTCTCAAAACTCTCAATTATATGTTTGTAGTTGTGGTTTTAGTTACCAGTACAAATCCTGATGTGGCTTTCTGTGTGTGCAGGTTGCGCAAGGGCTGTGGTGCTGGTTGCAACAGCGGCGGCAACATAGAGGAGTGTGATACTGGCAATTCCGGGAACACGAGTGACACACACATCAGACTGACCGCCATTCAGCACACACACACTCCTCTCTCTCTTGGTAAACACACTTATTTGTAAAGAGTTCAGTGACTGTAGTACAGTTCCTTTGATAAAGTCCTTCAGATGCAAACGTTTGACTAACGAACTTTCAAAGATGCGACTCTGTTGTTTGCACGGGGCACAAAAATGAGGGGTTAATTCAAAATTAATATGAAGGGATTAAAAGAGAAGCTTTTGATTTTATTTCATGAAATAAGATCATCAAAAAATAACTGAAAAGTCAAAGAAAGTTGTTCAACTACACAAATGAGATGCAAATTTTATTATGGTGATTTAGTAGCAAGTGACTTGTTTATGGGTGTGAACAGAAGCATGTTAAACTGGACGAGAGTGCCCCCACATTGACTGTTTAGTAGGGTGTATGGTCACTCAGGACTGCCAAAACACACTGACAGTGATGGAGCATGGACAGAATCAGATTGTCCATCAGTTCTTGTGGGATCCTCTTTTTCTATATTTTTTGTGAGCTGTGTAATTGTCTTTATCAGGAAGGGGTGTTGGGGTTAAAACAAGAGATGAATACTAGAAGCTGTTACAGAGCAGAACTTTATTAAGAAACTGAAAAACACTTAAGAACTATAACCTAGGCATACAGAGTTTACAAACAGGTAAAAACGCAGCAAACAGGAATGGCATGATACGTGTTTGAGGATGCAGGAAACCAGAAGCGGTGCAGTGCAGTACAGTGCAAACCACACAGAAGCGAAACATACTCACTTTACACCAAACACAGTAAATGCAGGGTTTAAATAACCGAACTAATGAGACAGAAACTAAACAGCGTGAAGTAAATTAGGAAGTCAAAACGTAAAAGAAGGTGATGCAAATGCAAATGATCACGTCATTTTCGTGAGCAGTATATTACCTAATGTACTAAAATCTCTAATGTCCTTCTCCCTCTGTGCCTCTGTCTCTCTCTCTCTCTCTCTCTTTCTTTCTCTCTCTCTGTTACTCTCTCTCTCTCTGTCTCTCTCTCTCTTACTCTCTCTCTTTTTCTCTCTTTGTTACTCTCTCTCTCTCTCTCTTTAGGCACCAGTCAGAGTTCTCAGTCCGTCCGTTCCTCTCTTGTGCGACACTCGCCCACTCGCTCATCTGTAGCAAGTCAGTCCTCATCATTCCGCTACAATGGCAACTCTGAGCCAACGCCATGCAAACGGCACACTCACTCACTCACTCACACACACACACTTGCTGGCCTTCTCGACCATCACCATCATCATCATCAGCCCAGGAGGGAGGACATCTCCTACAGAGTGCAGGTGAGAGACAGCGAATGGTGTCCCCCAATTGGATTTTTAATGCCCCCTTGTACACTTGCCCTAGACTGAGTGTTGCAATTACATTCTTTTTTCAGCTATTGGATAAACTTCACCAGTAAAAAGTACTGTATGTGTGGTATTTTGAGTACATGACGTGAATGTTGTATTGGATGATGGATGAGGTTTATTAGAGGTTAGATCGACAGCAGTCAAGGCTGCAGTGTTCAGGTTTCAGACTGTTGCTATGACATGATCTATTCTCACCTCATCAGTCATCACCTGGCTAATGATTAACTAACTATGTCACCCAGGGTCGATGCCTGGTGGACATAAACAATGATTATACGCGAATCATATGTTATTGTAACTTGCTATGATACAACCGGGAGCAATCAATCATCTGTCAGATAAATGGTTGCTTTGATGGTTTGCTCTCATTGTTGATACCATGTGACCAAAGATTTTATGGACATATCACACCAAGCTGAAATGAACACAGGCCACATCCCCTAAACACTATGAGAGTTCCTGTTATCAGTGTTAAACACAACTGTGACTTTTTAACAAGACAAGACCAGATAATTATAACCAGATGCCGAATTGGTCATACTGCCCTCACCCACCGACACCTCCTGGCTGGTGAACAGTCCTCAAACTGTCATTTTTGTGCTGATTCCCTTACAATAAAACATGTTTTATTAAAATGTTCAAAACTTTCAGCCATCAGAAATGCTTTTTATAGACTGAAAAACATTAAGGATTTGTTTGAAAAGATTCCACCAGTTAAAATTATAAACGTTTTAGATGCTCCTGGTCTAAAACAAGTGATCTGAACAAGTAATTCTGTACAGTTTTTATTACTGTCTGTGGATGCCATAAAATAGCCAAGCTGTTGCTGATATGGCAATAATCCCAAGCAAGCAAACAAACAAACACAGGCCAACACCCTAAAACACAACATGTACCGTGAAACCTGGGGTGGCAGCATCTATTTTCTCTTCACAATAATGTAGATACTTTTTATAGTAACTAGTATCTGAGGACAACCTGCAGCCCTGTGACAGATCAAAGTTCACCTTTGTTGAGTGTTTCCAACAAAGCTCAGATCAGCCCAGCTGACTACCTCTGTAATTACTGATAAACATTGTAACATCATTTCCCATTTCCCATGTGTGTGTTCAGATTGTGGATGTGAATCAGGTGCTGGATGTGATTAATCTCTCCAAGCGTAAAGAACTTCTGTGGCCTGAAGAGTCCATGAGGTCAAGGGCAGGCCGAAACTGCTGGAAAGACTGGAGCCCTCTAGATGGCATGGAGGGACATGTAAGTACACACACAGATCACGTCACGAGTGGTTTGCCTGACCGGAGAATTAAAGCAAAATTCCCCCCAAACTATCGGAGGAAAAATTAACAGATGGATTGATTTTATATAGGTATATTTACATTTAACTGCTTACCTTGACTTTCTATTTGTTATGGTTATAATCACTTTTATTATTATTATTGCAAAGATTACTATTACTGTTCTTCATATGATTATTATTATTATTATTATTATTATTATTATTATTATTATTAGGGCAGCACGGTGGCTCGGTGGGTAGCACCGCTGCCTCACAGCAAGAAGGTTCCGGGTTCAATCCCAGGTTGGAGTGACTGTGGTAGCCTAGCGGTTAAGGCACTGGACTCTGGACCCGGTGGTCCAGGGTTCAAATCCCACCTCTGTCAATTCTGCCATAGTTGGGTCCTTAAGCAAGACCCTCAACTCACCATTGCTTGAATTATTAGACTGTATTAGTTAACTAATGTAAGACTAATGAGTCTCTAGCAAGCAAGTCTGAGTTTGGGTCAGAGTCTAATCTCAGGTCTCTAGCATGGAAGTGTGAGTCGAGTACAAGTCGTGTGTTTGAGTAAAGACTGGAGTATGTAGCAGGCTGTTGGATGTCTCTAGTGTGCAAGTCCGAGTCTTTAGCGTGCAAGTCCAAGCCTCATGCATGCCTGAGACTGGAGTCTGTAACATGCCTTTAGCATGCAGGTACGAGTTAAGTCACTAGCATGTACGTCAGAGTAAACCCAAGTCTCAACCATGGAAGTTGAAGTGGGTTGAAGTCTCTGGTGTGCAAGTGAGACAAATCTCAGCTATCTGTGGGTCTGAAGCATGCAAATCTAAGTCACGCCTTAAGTCTCTAGCATGAGTATATAGCATGCAGGTCCAAATCTCGTTTGTGTTTGCAAATCTCAGGTCTTTATCATGCGAGTCTGAGTCAAGTCCAGGTTTCTGGCATATAAGTTTGAGTCTCGAACCATGTCTCTAGTGTAAGACTAAATAAGGAACTTGAGGTCTTGTTTCTGATTGTTACAATGTTTTTTATTTAATCAGGTGATTCACCGGTGGGTGCCTTGCAGTCGTGATCCTCTCACTCGCTCTCACATTGATAAATCCATCCTGCTGGTTCAGGTGGATGACAGACTTGTTCCCATAATAGAGACTGGAGTGACTGAACTTGGAGCGGAGGTGTGAACATACACAAACACACACATTCAGTCGCTCGGCATTATTCTGATGTTCTACATGACAGATCATACCCTGTCAATAATTTGTCCTTTTTAAGCAATGTTTAAGCTTTTGGGGAACGCTGTGTTTGAAACCTGTATAAATTATTATAACTGTATAAAATAATTCACTAGCAACCCAGAGTGAGCTATATACTGTCTAGATCAGAAGACATTTCCACTTGTTGGCTGTTCCAACCTATGCAGACATTTTACATTCACCACTTTATTAGGTACACCTCATTGTTTCTACACTTATTGTCCATTTGACCAGTTCCACTTACCATATAGAAGCACTTTGTCTTTCTACAATTACAGACTGTAGTCCATCTGTTTCCCTACATACTATGTACTTTATTCTCCAATGGTCAAGGACTGTCTCTGTCTTTACATCTACAAGGTTAGGCAATATATAGTCCTCCCAAAAATGAAATATCCCTTAATGAAATATCCACATTTTTTTGTGAGCAGTGTAGCTGTGTCTAACTAATAGAGTGCAGGCAGTGAACACAGTGTATAAAATCTCCAGCAGCACTGCTATGTCTGATCCACTCATACCAGCCAGACCCTCACTAACACACCGCCACATCAGTCTGTGCTGATCATGTGAGGGTTCTGACCATTACAGAACAAAGTAAGGAACTACAAAGTGCTTCTATGTGGCAAATGAAAACTAATAAGGTGGTAATGTAGAAATAAGGAGGTGTACCTAATGAAGTGACCAGTGAGAGCATATGCATGTTGTAATATTCCTGTTTGGCTGCATGTCAAACAGCACACTAAAGTCCTAAAGTATGTCAAATAATGGCACCCCAAAAGGGGTAAAATAAGCGATTCTGTTCGACATGCTGCGAAATGAAACTGTCAGGATGTGGGCTGTTGCTGCACGACTAAAAATTGCTAGAAAAGATTATATCGCTTTGATTTTTTACAAGCACTCTACCATTAAGCCGTTCATATTTGGCCTTCAAGGAGGTGGGGTTTTAGCCGAGGCATGGTTCTCCACCTCTGAATGTCCAGATGTATGGCTTTCAGATGAGCTGAGGTTCAGGTGTGGGGATTCATGACACCAAAAGTCTGGGTTGCACTTCCAGATGTGCATTTATTGATGGCTTTCTTGTCGCCAGAGCCCCAGAGATGCAGTGCAAACCAGTGGTGCCCCCACATTACAAAACTACAAAAAAATTACATTGCTTACAACATATTGTTAGCAATTTATTAAGGATTAGAAGTACAATTATAATGATTTGTTAATACAGGCTTCCTAAACATGGTTGTCCTTCATTTTGCTTTATTGCTCTGTAATTCTAGAGGAACGTTTGACTT
Source organism: Parotocinclus maculicauda (assembly GCA_034780255.1). NCBI lineage: Eukaryota > Metazoa > Chordata > Actinopteri > Siluriformes > Loricariidae > Parotocinclus > Parotocinclus maculicauda. The sequence goes on along the minus strand of JAUZSU010167589.1, from coordinate 1,657 downwards.
TATTAAACATATAACGTGACAATATCATGGACTTGATATATAGAGGTACCGAGAGACTTTTTTTTTTTTTGGTTTACACTTACTTTTGAACTATTTTGCCAAATACAGCATGAATCAGTGGAACGCTGCCGGCTTGCTCCTCATACAGACAATATTATTACATGATTTGATTAGCAGCTTGATTAATATAATGATAATTCTATATTCCGCTTCGATGCCTCTCACTTTGCATTGTTTTTTAAATCTTATTCAAGAGTTGCACTATAGGTTTTTTTAAATGATGTTTTTGTTTTACAGTGATGCACTACAATCTTGACCTTATATCACATTTCTATTTATTAAATGCAGTTTAATTGTTATGCCTTGGGGGAGGGAAATGCAATCATTGATTCTTTATTTCCTCACTTTCCTCTTTGATGCAGAGGTTAAAAATGGTTTTACTGACTATAGTTAGTTCTATATGAAAGTATATTATTATATGTAAATGTAAAAAGGGACTTGCTCTAAATATTTATTACTGTGGTTATTCTATTTGCATTTTGTTACATCTTTTTTCAATTATGGTACAAAAAATAAAGCTTATATAAATGGACGACGGACCATCGGTTAAAACGGAGCTGAACTTCTGATGGACTGTTCTGTTTAACTGAAATTCTTTTATAAGACAGACAAATAAAGCAATTTGATTTACCAGCTGTGTGAAGTTTTAATTATTGTTTTTACTTCAAATGTAAAACCTTTTAATTTCTTATATTGTTAGGTGACCAGGCTTTACACTTGGTACTTACTTCACATCACTTAGTAGTTAGTTCTGTGTACACCCACTGTGCAAAAGTCTTAGGCCACCATTAGATTTGTTGTTTAAGCAATGGTATATTAGCCATACTGTATATAATTATTTAGTCTCTTTATTAAGATTCAAATGGAAAATACAGGAAATAATAAAATAAATAAAAAAGAATTCTGAACAAAATGGTTTCTACCTGATGCTCACACTTAATCTAACGTATAGAAACTATTTTTTTCGAGTTTTTCAGTGTTTTAATGTATTTTTTTGCATATACTGCATACACATTTCTGACTGTAATCACATCAAGAGACAGACATATAATTATATAGTAATTTTATACCATTACTTAAACAATTGTATCTAATCAAATAGTTGACTAACAGGAAAAAAAAAAGATGTATATGAAATTTCACATATGGCACTACATGCATAGATTTATATAAGAACTGTCCTTCCATTTCTACTTTCCCATCTTAAATGAATAATATTAAATAAATATCAGTTTAGAAATGGAAGGCCAAGTCAACACTTGGAACTCCATGCTGTGTTCCGTGTTTCTGTGGTGTGGCAGGATGCATTATTCTGCTATAGGCCATTAGGGACACTGGTGCTATAAAAGGGGTGCATTTGGCCTTTGCTAGGTGGTACGTGTCAAAGTGACATCCACAGAAATACCAGGACCCAAGGTTTGGGAGCATCACACTCATTCACTTCACCTTTCGTTTTAATGTTATGGCTTAATAATGTACTGAGGGTGCAGTGAAAATACTGTGATGATACAGGTGGTGTTTAGATTAGATTGCTGTTGTCAGTGTATTAAAAACGACTGGGGGGCACAGAAGAAAAAAAAAAGGGGGGGGGGGGGGG
>JAUZSU010167588.1:0-25065 GCA_034780255.1 Parotocinclus maculicauda | reverse complement strand
GAATGACCCGTTTTGCCATTATATATGGTTATAAATGTGCCCCCCTTAAAAACACACTGGCCCCACCTCGGCCCCCCTGGGGATTTTGGTCTAGAACCTCCACTGGTGGAATATCTAAACAAATTTAGCCTCAAAGTATTTAGACTTTTGCCCTCACATGCAACTATATTTACTACAACAATATCTTTCTATCACAGTCTCGCTCTCTTACACACACACACACACACACACACACACTATCTGTACTGTATATACCGCTTTTGAAATGACGTGCCAAAATATCATCACTTCACCATATTTTCACATTCATTGTGATTTTTGATTGCCTTTTTTGATGCAAAATAAATGTTTTTTCTTTAAAAAAAAAACACCACATAAGCTTAAAAAAAAGATTATTATGGGAAAATATTTCAGTATACACAATCTGCATGGGACAAATTGCAGACCTGCATCTATGTGGTTCTAAAAGGCCACATATTTCTAAAGACCAGGGATTTCATCAACACATAAGTTGACAAGTTCCAAAAATGGAGGACATTCATTTGCTGTCTCTATAATAGGGTACATCTTCCATGGTGTAATTATAAAAGTCACAACATATGCAATGCTGAGAAAGAAACAAAATGTGAACTGCCTGAAGAAATTTCCATAATCTGCTAAAGTCACTGGTCACAAACATGAATGGTGAGAAAACCATTGCTCTTTGAAATGTCATAATTTTATTACTCCTCATCTAACACAAGTGCAAACCTAATTTTTGTTGTGCAAAACATATCAACAATCAAACAACACAACTTGATTGGGGGGTGGGGGTGTGTAGGGATTTTTTTACATCTATGTAAAAATGATTTGGAAAACACCAATATACCATAAACCAGAGGTTAGATAAATAAATAAAAATTCTTAGAAAATATTTTAAAACAACATAAAACAATAAAAATCAAGAAAGCACCGTTGTACTCGTTTTCCATTAAAAACACTGACAGTGACACTATAAACCCTATTATTATTATTTATGCTGGAACCTATTTACAAACACAAATCAGGAAAAGTTGCAAGACAGTGTGGAAATAATATTGTATTACATTTAATTGCAGATGGTATGAACCAAAGATATTTCATGTTTTATTTGGTCAACTTTATTTTTTTTCATACATTTATACATCATACTTTTTATTTATTTGTCATACAGTCCTACTTTTCAGGACATTCACTCTATGTTATTGTCATATTTATGTTTCAAAACTCTGCATACATTATCTCTTGAGGACTGCAGACAGAGCAGTCCACTGCCCAAAAACTCTTTTTCTGCAGCCATGCTTTTATAATGTGTGCAGTATGTTGTTATTTGTTGTCTTGTTGAAAAATGCATGGATGTCGAGATGTAGTCTTGAATGCAGCATATATTGTTATGTGTTCTTAATGCACTTTAATGCTACTATCACAGGAGTGTAAATGACTTATGTCAAGGGCACTGACACAGACCCATACCATCTATAGATCCGTCTATAGACCATCCATACCATCGATAGATCCTGGCTTTTGGGCTTTTAGACTTGTTGCTAATAACAGTCCGGATTTCATCTTTGGTTTTGAGCACATAATTTCTTCAGAAATGTCCACAAAAGTTGTCATCAACCTGGAGATCCCATCGCTGCAACTCAAAACTCAGTCTTTTCTAAATGCCTTTTTTGAAAGAAATCATGATAAAGCAAACCTGTTTGCATCAGCTCTTTGAAATCTTTGAAACGTAAGAGTGCTTTTTAAAATAGATTTTCCATACTGTCCCAGCATTGCCTGATTTGGAGTTGTAATGATATGCTATTTTTTCATACAGAATGTGTGTGGACGTCATGACCAACTGCAGGTGTTTTTAAGAATAATTATACAAAATAAATTATGATAATTTAAAAGATACTGAGAACAACTAAAATGAACAATTATCAGACATTTTTAATGGAGAGACATGCATCACACATAACTGTCCAGTTTTTACATCACTGCTTTTCTATCATTTTCTTCTAAGACTGTAATCACAGAGTTCAGTGTGGTGTTAGGGTCGAGTAAAGTAACTAGTGGAAGGTTCACACCAGTATCCTGAAACAGTCGATTCTGCAGAGTCATAGCCAGCATCGAATCAATGCCTACTGTAGTCAGGAGTGTTTTACCATCAAGCTCTTGTGCCTCAATGTTGCAAATGTCACTAAGAACGACTCTTATGTATTCACCAAAAGACTGCAGATCTATTCTTGGTTCGGTCACGTCATTGCTTTCAAGTTCTCGCTCAACTAGGGCTGCAAGTCGAGCTTTCAGAGAGACATTCTGAGACAAAACATTGTTCCTCAAGTTTCTGAAGTTAAATTTGCACACAGCTTGTTGTGCTTTGTTCTCCAATAAGCAATGCTTTAAAGCTTCATGGATTTCTGGCACTTCCATAATCATCAAACCTTTGGCTTCTAGGAATTTTTGGAAATCCTCTTTGTTCAGCAGCAGCCCCAATTTAAGAGGTCCCCAATTTATAGACTGCCCAGCAAGTTCTAAATTACGCCGGAAGTGACACAAAGTATCTAGAAATGAGTTTGCTGCAGCATAATTTGCCTGAGAAGCATTTCCAATGAAAGAGGAGATTGATGAATAACACACAAAATAATCAAGTTTGCTATTCAAAGTAGCATAGTGAAGGTTTAATGCACCACTGACTTTTGGACTCAAGACTTTTTCAAAAAGAGACCTATCAAGTGTTTGAAGAAGCCCATCGTGGAGAACTGCAGCACTGTGGAAGACTCCTTTTATTGGACAAGAAGGAAACATTTGTCCAATGACTGTGACTGCATCTTGCACCTGGTCTGACCTAGAGACGTCACACTGGAGAGTAATTATTCTTACTCCATACCTCTTTTTGAGGCTATCTATCTGCAACTTGCTCTTCTCAGATGGACTACTCCTTGAAAGTGTAGCAATGCATCTTCCGCCCCAGTGTGATATGAACTTGAGTGTTTCAAATCCCAGTCCTGACAGACCTCCTGAAACTATGTACACACCATTTCTTGTGAAAAGTTGCTTTGTTCTGGGCTGCAAACAAATTTGTGATATATCAGCCATTGACCCACTGTTATCCAGAACAATCACCGGTATAGTTTTGTTACTGAAGTAAGACCCCACATTAACTTTTTCAGTTTGGGTGACCTGGAATGTTTTGCTTTGTAAAGATACACCAGCCCTATCTAAGTGGATTGTTTTTAGCCACCTTTCTATGTGAGCTCGCTGCGATCTGAGATAGAGTTTCTGGAAAATGTTTTGCATCTTGAGAAAGTGGAAGCACACATTCTCACTTTGACTCTGAATGCTGAACTGAAAGCATGATGACTGACTGTTTTCACAGACCACAAAAACATGCCTTTCACAGGGAGCACTGGCTAACTGTCCCAAACATAACTGATCATATGGTGGTATGAGGACCAAAATATGACAGCTGTCTAAATTCTGGACAAGACCAGCAAATTTAGTCTCTGTCATTAAATTCCAGCCTGATTTTGTAGCTGTGAAGGTTAAAACCTTTAACAAAGCAGAGTCTAGATCTGAGGAGAAGATTCCCAGGGTCTTGTGCTGTTTGGCTATTGGTAATGCACTGCGTAGAATCTCCCAAGAAAGCATAAAGTAAGACACGCAGGGAACCTCCTTCAAAAATGGAAGTATCTCTGTTTTGTAGCAAGTTTCTTCAGGAAGTACAACCTTGGATGTTGCTACAATGGGGTAACAACAGACAACATGGTCTCCCACTTTCACTTTTCTTACATCCTTCCCCACAGCTGTAACAATCCCGCTGAAGTCCAGGGCTAAAAGGGTGTGGTTCTGAGATGTATGTTTGTTCCAGTAGAACGTCTGACCATATTCAAGATCAGATAGGCTAACTGGAAAATAGTCTGAGGAGTGCACGCATATTTTACAGAGCTGGACCTCTACATTCTTTTCTTTAGCATTTTTTAGATCACGCACATCATTTATTGATATGGCTGACAAACTTGCCATTTCATATGGGTTGGCTGTTTGTAGCATTAGGAACTCAGACCATGATGAGTTTGTTCCAGCTTTCGCTGTAATGCATGTTCGTGTAATCACTGTGGATTTAATCTGTCCTTTGTTTATCGCAATCTCTGGGTAATCACGGCTTTTATAGGAGCAAATCACCTGCATCAACATCTCTATGTCCTCCTTTGTGAAAGAAGCAAGATCTATTAGCTGAAAAGAGATATCCGGCACCTCAGCTGCACAGGCTCTTGTTAAGCCTGACAGCACGAATCCTGGACTGATTTGATCAACAGTATTCTCAGAGGACCTGTAAGTTATAATGTGAAGTGTGCGAAGATGTTTGCACTTCCTCAGAGTCAGAAGAATTTGACAATAAAGCTCGCAAGTGTCAAGCAAGCACCCTAGAACTGCCTGTGTACTAAGGTGGCTGATGTTTGAACTGTTGATTAGAAGAACTTTCTCCATATCAGCTGCACTATTATCAGCATGCAATATCAAATCAGCTACTTGCAAATTGTCATCAGTGGGAGACAAAAACACTGACGATGGATGCAGGTATGGCTTCAAAGCATTGGCAATACCCAAGGGATCTTCAAAGATCACAGTTTTAGGTTTGCTGGATGTTTTTGTGTTAGCATGTGCAGTGAGTCTTTCATTATGAAAGAAGTACAAGTCAGTCATTTTGGCATTGTCCTGAAGTAATGTGATTCTTATGTCTTTAAGTTCAATAAGTGTGTGTCCTTTTTTATCTGTAAAACACCCACACACCTCAAAATATTCCTGCATCTCATGAGTAACCCTCATATACAAGACCATTTCCTTACATGGAGGTGCTATTATTATCATGCTGCCAATTGCAGAGGGAAACCCATATCTAGTGGTAGTGTCACTCAGAACTAACACAGATGTCATTTGCAGAAAACAATCTAATACAACTGGGTGCAAGCAGTACTCATATAACTGACTAAGCAATTCATTTGGCAGTTTGACAGTGGCTACAGCTTCCTTGAATGCCTCCCCATACCAGATGTCACCTAGTTGTTTAAAGGTGGGACCGTACTCAAACCCTGCTTGGTTAAGAGTAATATATACCTGTTCCCCAGGTATAACTAATGGGCATCTCTTTAAAATAATGTCCAAGACAATGGTTTTATGCTCAGTCACAGCTGGTCCTCTTGTATAAGAAATAGTGCCTGATGCATGCACTGCGCCAGTGGACTGTATCTGAAACAGAGCCTTGTCCTCATATGTTTCAAGTTGCACAGTCAAACTTTGTGAGCTCTTACTGAGAACAAACAAGTTCTGAAAGTTTATAGTGAGCTCAAGAGAAGAGAGTGGGATCTTTGGGACTACAGCTTGCATGACTGAGGCAAAAGCCAGTTCAGCATACAAGGCACCTGGAGCAATGACTATGCCATTGTTCTTGTGCTCCCAAAGAAAAGGAGTGGTCTCAAATGTCAGATTGCATTTAAACATTCTGCCATTATGTTTACAGGGTATAATTAAAGGATGAGGGCAGCAAGCCAGAACCTCATTGCCTTGCCTTATTTCCTCAAAATATACATAATTCTTGAGGCATTCAAACTGATAGACTGGGAATGAAGCTGCCACTGATTCAAACCCACTGTAGAACTGGTCCCAGTCTACATTGACTCCCAACTCAAACAGTTTGGACACTAAGGTAAGCATGGAATCTTGATCTTTATCTGGCTGAATGGAAGAGAAAACTGCTGTGTCATCTCCAAGAGTCTCCATGATGTTCCTGTGCAGAGCCCTTCTTGGACCAATCTCAACAAAGATTATGTTCTTCTTATTGTCAGCTACTGCCTTCACAGCTTGTTCAAACAGAACATGGTTTCGGATATTTTTTGACCAGTATTCACCAGTTACAAAATCCCCTGGACAACAAGACATTCCAGTGACCGTTGAAAACAACTCGCACTTCATTTCATGTTGATTTAATGACCCTATGCTGTCTCTAATTTGACTCAGTATTGGATCCATCATGTGACTATGGTAAGCAGCAGGAACCTCTAATATGTGAAGGAAAATGTTCTTGTTCATAGAGGAATTCTTCACTATTTGGTAGATGCTGTCAACAGCATCTTTCTCGCCTGAGAGTACACACGACACAGGGCTGTTTATAGCAGCGAGACAAACTTTCCCTGCATATGCTGGAAGGAGTTGCAAAATGTCAGTCACGGCTGTATTACCAATAACCAACATCTTCCCACCAGTGACTTTGCTCTGCATGACACTTCGAAAATACATTACTTTCACTGCATCCTCAAGAGACAATAACCCAGAGCAATGGGCTGCAGCCACCTCTCCAACAGAGTGACCAAGAACCGCATCAGGACTGATGCCCCAGTGCTTTAACAGGTGGGCTATAGCAACCTGAGTAGCAAATAGGAGGGGTTGGACAATCTCTGGTTTTGAGAAATCGTCGTTGTCAAAGTTTTTGGTTATCTTGTGTAAAATGCTTGTTTTTCTGAAGTGCTGAAAATAATTTTCTACCTCGCTGACCTTTTCTCGGAACACAGGCTCCTCTTTCAGGAGCTGCTTGCACATACCTCTGTAGGTAACACCGTTTCCACAGAACACAAATACCACCTTGGGGTCTTGTTTGACTGGAGCAAAGGTGTTGTTCAGGCTAGATTTAAGCTGTTCCTCTAAATCAGCACATGATGTTGTAATAAACACTTTCCTGTATTTATGTTTTGTGTGACTTCTTCGGCATGCAGCTGTAAACAAAAGAGTTTCTATACCAACTTTGTTGTTGGTGCTGATTCTCTCATAAGTGTCCGCAATACACAGCTCAAGGGATTTACTTGTGGCAGCAGACATTGGAAACAATTTCCTTGAACCAAATGTGTTTGAACTATAGGGTCTAGCATGTGTATTTTCTCGTACGATAGCATGTGCATTAGTTCCACCGAAACCAAAACTGTTTATTCCAGCCACCCTTCCCACTGAACTAGTACAATGCCATTTCTCAGTTTTGGTGGGAATTTTGAGATTGAGATCATGCGCATCTATGCTCGAACTTTCCTCTGAGTAGAACACAGAAGGAACAATAGTTCCATGCTTCATCATCAAAAGCACCTTAATGAGTCCTGCCACTCCTGCTGCAGATTCTGTGTGTCCAATATTACTCTTAACAGATCCAATATAGAGCGGGCCTACCTCTGCAGGCCTAGCCTTGGCAATGACTTTTGAGATGCTGCTTGCTTCTGTTGAATCTCCCACTGGAGTTCCAGTCCCATGAGCCTCTATGTACTGAACATCAGACAGGTATGTCTCAGTAGAGTAAATTAGTTTGAGCAGCTCCTCCTGCTGGACTATTGATGGCTTTGTGATTGGAGTGACACTGCGGCCGTCCTGATTTACTGCAGTTTTGCATATAATGCCCCAAATCTTATCAAAGTCCTGAAGAGCCTGGAAAGATCAAATTAAAAATAAAATTAAAGGCGCACTCTTATTTACCAAGTGCCGCTTTGGCTGCAAGTATTAATTCCATTCTAATAGCAACATTCCTAATTGTTAGTGGAAGACCAAGTTTCCTGTAGGCAAGAGTTAAGAACATTGTGTATGCCGAAGAGTTAAATGTAAATTCAATATAATAAAACAAACTAACTTTTTTCAAAGGCTTCAGCAGAACAATACCACATCCTTCTCCTCTTCCATATCCATCTGCCCTCATGGAGAATGGCTTACTGGTGCCTTCAGGTGAAATCATTTTTGCTTTGCTAAGTGCCACAAAGACGCGTGGCTCAAGAATGCAGCTAACGCCTCCACAAAGTGCCATCTCACAATCACCTGGTGTAATAGAAAAATGTGTAGGATTGTCAAAATTAACACATTAATAATGCATAATGGTTATTGTCATATAATAAATTACAGATGATATAAAGAATTTTGGTAATTAAAAAAATCCACACAGCTTCCACAATTTACCACACAAATTAGATAGCAATTACATAATATTCTATTTAAATTTTAATGACCAGAGTAATGCAATACTGAATAACTAAAATACTGCTGGAAATCACTAACACACTAACTTTTTCTGTTTACATTTTCTTTAGGTTTCAATCTTGACCTAAACTTGTACATTGATATGACAGACTGCTGTACTATTTTTCCAAAATGGATGGGTAATTGGTAACCACTACCAAAAGATTGGTAATTACAGGTATAAACAAAGGAAAATCACATGTTTTAACTTTATTATCCAATACAATACTAATAACTATAATATTATACTATAATAGTTCATAACACATACACATTACATTTGTAAGCCATCAGGAATGGTTGAAAAATACCCAATCACAATTCCATTATAGTTTCACCAATCACTGATGCACTTTGTTACTGACTAACCATCTGTTGCGATGCAGAAGTTCACTTATCAGCAACAACATTGCTATACTTTGGAACTGCTACGAATGTACCTAATAAACTGAATTGGTCTACTGCCACAAGGAGACTCTAGAAAAGACAGTACCTTGTCTGATTGCCTGACAAGCAGAGTGGAGTGCAACTAAAGAAGAAGAACAGGCACTATCAATGGCAAATGAAGGCCCAGTGAGATTAAAGGTGTAGGAAATTCTGTTAGCAGCTATGCTCATAGCCGTCCCTGTGCCATTGTAGTGGGTTATTGTGCTGGGGCTGTTGTTAAGTAGTGTTTCGTAGTCTCTGTTCATTAGACCTGAAAAACAGCATGACAATGTAAAGCAGTTAGAATTGCTATTACATTATATACAGCTCACAAAAATACTTAATAAATAATGAATGAAATATCTCCTGTTTTTGTCAGTAGTGTATATAAACTAGCTATGCAAAAGGTGGCGAGTGCAAGTGGTTTTCGCTGGCTCGTCACAGCTCCAGATAACTCCGAATCCCTAATGTCCACATGTTTTTTTCCGTGTGTTGACTATGTATATGTGTGAATGTGGATGCATACAATTGTATTCCTATCCACGATTGGTTCCCACCTTGTGATTTGCACTACCAGTTAAGCTACCTGTGGCTTAAAATGGATTTAGTGGGTAAAGTAAGTGAACAAATGTATATCCAAATGAATGCAGATACAAAAGTAGTACATTCATCTACTTATGTCCAAATGCATAAAATCAAACATAGAGACACAAGCTCCTCAGAGACAAATAAATCAACAAACATTTACCATGGCAACATGGCTGCCCTTCGCAATTGTGAGCACTTATAAAGTGGAATTGTTAGCAACAATAATAGCTCAGACATGAACCAGCAGATCACACAAGTTCACAGAACAGGATTGCAGAGTCCTGAAGTAGCTAACTGGGAGCTTCATGGTTGGTGTCTCCATGGCTGGGAAGCTGTGCGCAAAGCCAACGATTCACTGGAGTGTAGATAGCACAGATCCAAATCAAGGTAAACACTTTCTCTATGGTGATTAATCATGCTTGAGTTTTTGGCAATTAACAAATACAGGTATAGGAGATACACATTTTTCCTTAGATTGATATTTCTGTTGCAGAGAGCATGAACCCAAAATATACTCCTCATAAAAATTTTAAATAATGAAACACCACATAATTATATATCGCCTATTTTTTGCTGACAGACTAAATGACCAGACAAAACATGAAATATGTTGGGTTTCAGTTTTTTTTCCCTTTTGGATGGACTCTCATGTCTTTCGCAAACCACTTCTTAGTAAATTGTTTAACTGAACAACATTGTTAGGTCATTCCTTTTGTCTTGTCTTTCTGCAATATTCTCTTCTCTTCAAAAATCAGTAATTGACTCTTCACAGAGAAGCAGATTACTGTTAACAGTAGATCAAAAGCTCCTCAAAATGATATGCCACCCCGCTCTCCATACTCGACTGTGGTAGTTCACTTTGAACCAGGTCTTTAAAAGCACCTCTCTTGTGCATCAACATAGAGTTCAAGTTGTGATTGTGACTCTGAGATAAACTTTGATATATTTTTTAATGATATTTTTTGCCAAAAATCTTTCTGTCTTTGACATTTTTCTTTTACAGCGGGGGCTTTGACATATAATCTAGGCACAATCCAGAATGAGAAAATCCTCTTGTAACTAGTCTTCTTTACACGTCTTTTGCGCACATTTTAAACTTGGCCCATGTTATGTCTTGAAGAAATGATAATTCCCTACCGATATAAACTCCCGTTTTTGAACCATTGATTTTTTCCAAGGGTCTGCCAGAATCCTCCAGGGCTCTGTATGAACACTGTAGAAGGAGCTTCTGCTGGGGGTCCATGAAATTAGCCTCAGCTTCAGGAATGCCAAAAAACTTGTGATCAAACTCATTGAACCTGGAATCACATGAGCAAAATAGGAGGCAATTTTGTATTTATGGGAACTCCTAGATCATAAATAGAAAATTTTATTTTAGAAATACAACAATAATATTGTGAAACAAATGCTGCTGTATTAAATATATACTCTTTTGTATACCCCAAAAAACTTTTTTTTAAATGCATTAAACATTAATACTTTGCTACTTTGACTCCATCCCAAACTTTAAACCTTTTATGCTTTAATAAAATAATAATAAGTGATCAATTCATTAAAAACCAGCTTGTGTTTTTATAAACTTAACTTGAATTAATTATTTTGTTCATATTTATACAACGTTGAACAATATATTACCATAACAGCCTATGATTTTTCGTGAATTCCTATGAATTGTTAGCAACAGTTATTTATGTCATAACCATAGAAGCAAAAGCTAAAATGTCAGCCATGAGAGAAAAGTGACATTTTGATGTACAAAATTTATGTGAGTAATAAGTAATTTAATCACATATTCCTCCTGATCATTTACATTTACACGTTTACTCAGTAACATTGCCGTTTATGCCACTACGGCACTATTTCACACAAAATACTGTAATGTTCATTTTATTTATATGTATTTAATGTGCATATTATACAAGCTGTTGACTAGCATTGGCAAATCCATGATGTAGCACCTTTTTCCTGAATAAGTGAAAATGAACAGTACTCTACCAAGTCATTAGCAAAACATAAAAGTATTAATTATCCATAAATGTTTTATATTTAATTACATATGAAGATTTTATATAAGGATTGTTTTTCTGGGGCTTCCATCACATTTTTATTAACTATCCAGTAAGCGGTAATATCAAAACATTCCTAGATCATGTACTTTAGTAGCCCTATACTAATAAGGGAAGTGATAGGTCTGGAACCACAGACAAAATTCAGATGAAACTATTATTTAGTCACTGTATCCCATTTAAAATAATTACAATAATTTTTAATACTTACACTCACACAAAGCCAAAATAACATTTGTCTATGCTAGTACTATTAAAAACAGTATCAATAATATAAGAGGAAAGAGCATTTACCCTTCTATGAAAGCAGCTTTAGTTGTCTGTGTTTTCCCGAGAACGGCGTCATCTGAATCATACCACTGTGTTAGGTTAAATCTCTGCTCTGGAACCTCCACAGCACAATTCTTCCCACTAATGAGAACTTTCCAGAAATTGTCAAGGCCTTCACCTGTAAGGACAACGTTAGAGATATCTATATCTAACACCTAAAAAAAGTTTTAAAGTACCACTTACCTCCTGGAAAGTTACATCCAATGCCAACAACAGCAATATCATCATCCATGTTAACGGCTTCAATCAGCCAGTGACAAAAAGTCACACTAAAGAGTATTTTTGCAGGTAAAGTATTTAGCACTGCACTCAGTTTGAAACATCTCCCCTACTTTTTCAAATCAAATGTTCTCATGTCCAAGCCTGAGCATCCCAGAGCCTTTTTAAAGCGTCCTGAGGCTCGAAATCAGCAAGAATAGTCAGTCTATTTCGAGAGTATTAGGTTACATGGATGTTCTGATTGAAACCTACAATTAAAGTAATTGCATGGCTGACAAAGCTAAAAAGTTACTTCCTAAGTAAAGATAATAGAGGTATTTTCTCCAAACTCTTGCAACTGCATTATTGAATGGAGTCCTTCCTAACTGGGCATTTAAAAGTGCTTTTATGTTGTCATGCACTATTGAGAAATAACCACACCGTGGAAAGCAAGCCAACTGAAGTGCATTGTTAAAATCGCTTCCACTTATTATTTTAAGGTAAGAAGATATCTTGATTTTTTTTACTTAATAGAACTGTCGATAATTGCTTTATAATCTCAGAGATAGTGCCAGCAATTTGATTACAGGCATGAAAGGGAACAGTATTTTTTTTCACCAGCAGTCAAAATTGATCTTTATAAATACAATATTATATATTCATATAACCATGTATTTGAAAGAAAAAGCAAGAGAATACCAGAAGCAGACCAGTGAACTAAATCCCAAGAATAAAAGTATAACATAAACAAGCAGGTAAATGGTTTATTTGCTAGTCAGTCTCTTATCTAAGTGAGCACAGAGTAATCTAACCAGTATTCTTAACCATTTTGACCATGCTCATCCTGGTCAGGGTCAGAAGGATGCAGACCATGTTAAGAAATTCACTTGGCACATCTCCCTAGATGGGACATTGGTCCACAGCAGGACCCTGTGAATCACCACATTGCTGTTATTGACATTTTTTTATTTTTACATTTACACGTCGGCACATTTATACACTTCACAGAAGCAGTAAAATAAGCAATTATTTTTTTAACTGCAGCGACAGACTGAGTTTATGAAGACAGCCATCCTTGTAGCATCTGTATTGCCATGTCATAAACCATCTGTGCTCTGTGTACAGTGGAACAATCAACATAACCATGTGTGTGGACTACAGTTAATGTCTAACAAACACTGGAGTGTTTGACAAGTGTTGCAAAATGAAATGTTTTGTGATGGAACAACAGGCATTCTAACCCAGCGAGACCAGGAGGAAAAAAAGAGATGACTAAACACAATGACTGTCAGCTTGTTCCTTCACAGCCTTGGAAACCAGTTGTCATGGAGGGTATGTGTATTTCAGCATCACAGGGTACAGGGAAGGAAAACACTGTAGGTAAGGTGCCAAGCCATTCATGGTGACTACTATGGGCAGTTAAGGCATCTACTGGTACCTACTGGCATGTTTTGAGAGATGGGAAGAAACCCACATGGGATTATATGCAAACATCTTACACAAAGTAATCTGGCAAGGACTGAATTGGGTCACAGAACCAACTTTACTCGATACACCACTCCGGTAACCATTTTTATGTAGCTTTTATTTGGTTCACAACATTTGGCAACAGTGCCAGGAACTTCTAAAAACAAGTAAATTAAATATCACAACAAGGTATGCTTGGTAAAATAAAATAATAATAAATATACAGTAGAGACAAACTGCACCTATGATCTAGCTTTCTTTTAGGGGGAGAAAAAAAAACAATTAATTGCCTAGATTTTCTGCATACTTTATTATTCACAATTCATATTTAATTTGGAAAATATAGGGCAAAGTTAAAAAGGAATTTACTAGGGAACATCATCCACAAAAGTTCCATGTCCAACAAATAACATGCCAAAGTGATCTTTTAGCAACACTGTGCTTTTTTTGAAAACCTCTAGAGCCACATTAGCTTGTATCTTTATACAAAATAGGATGTTTAATGCCTGCTGACATTTCTATTCAATTCCGTCTATATCATACTGCTCACAAAAATTGGGGAATACTTCAATATGAAATACTGCAGGACTTGTTACCTCCAGTGATATGTGAAGTTATAACAATGGAGGGACTGTGGTGGCCTAGTGGTTAAAGTATTGGACTACAGACTAGAAGGGGTTCAAATCCCTCCACTGCCACAGTTGGGTCCCTGAGCAAGGCCCCTTAACCCACAATTGCTTGGATTGTTAGACTGTATTAATTGTAAGTCGCTCTGGAAAAGGGCTTCTGCTAAATGACATACCGGTAAATGTAGACATAACAATGGTCTCTGTCAGTCTCTCCAAACAAAGTACTACTATTGCATTTAAGCAATCTCAGGTCTTATTGTTCATAGCAGAGCTACTGGGCAAGAACAGAAAACTCTAGTTAACAAAACCAGCTTGGTAAAAATATAGCTTATTTAAAGCAGAGGGAATTTCAGAGAAACACAACAGCTTTCTACCAAATTCGTTTGGCTTTCCGATGACATAACATTATATAACATAAATTGTAATAAAGAACAAAACAACAGAACAGTGGTCCTCCACATTATATAACTTATGTTTACATGAATACAGTTAGATTTAATTCAGTCAAACTCAAGAGCATCATCTTGGATCTAGAGATTTGCCCTCCAGCACCATCTGTATTTCTTTAGCATCCAGAGTCTCATAGGTCAGAAGAGCATCTGCCAGTTGCTTGTGCTCCCTGCTATAGGTCTTCAGAATTTTCTTAGCACGCTCATACGAATCCTAAAAATTACAAGATGATTAGCATGTGTATTCTGTAAAGCATTAATAAGCTTTGCAAAAACCAAGGGCATTTTCCTTTGCAAAAAGTACTCAAGCACGTTTAGATTTAGCACAAACAGGACTGTTATGTCCAGGTTTAATATAGTGATACAGGAGACTTCCACTTGTGGGCATCACCCATATGCGTATAGGTGTGCATGTTGTATTCTTCGCTGCTTTACACTATATAATTAATCCCTATTTGAAACATACAGTACAGTGCAAAAGTCTTAGACCACCATTACAATGTTATGTGGTATAATGCCCATATACAAGTATTTCTCCATCTCTTTATTAGAATAAAACCAGAAACACATTAAATGTGTATGCAGTATTTAAACAAGCAAACAAAAAAACAGCTTCAATATGCTACAGAGGTGCTTTTGCAAAGCACTGTATTAACTGAAGTTATTCAATGATTAGTGTAGCATGAAAGTACAAGAAAAATGCATTTTTTGCGGTTGATATGAAATCAGTAATTGTCTATGTAGATTTTTATATTCTAAAGACTGCAAAAAAAATCTCACAAAGGCTTTAGGTAAGTTTTTCTGTGTACTTCCACACTGACCATACGAAGTTAATTTGGTTACACTGTACTTGCTCTAGAAGATACAATAAGCGCCATTCAGAATCAAGTTAAGTGCCATTAATGGCATTGAACAGTACCATAATTGCTACTTTTACTAGTGTTGTTTTCTTTCTTTTGCTTTAAACTGAGGTAAAGACAGAATCCATGGGGACAGTACTTGTCCTACACTGTGCAGTGGAACAATGCCCCAAGTCAAAGTTCTTGTACCTGTAGTAGCATCCTGACTTCCTGCTCAACGGCAGCTTGTGTCTCTGGGCTATGTTTGGACAGGTCAGTGTAGGTCATGACTCCCAGCTTGCAGAGGAAACAAAAGATCACACTGATTACACAAGGCTATACAATGGAAACTCACAAGCAGAGCGTTGTATTATGACACAATAAAAGTCCATTAAGAATGCATTTAAGGTTTAACACTTAAAATACATTCCACTTTTGCTTTAGATGGCTTTATATGACCCCAAAGAAGAGGGAGGGGACGAATTTAGGAGCTCTACTTAAATGATCTTATCTCAAACCAACTATCATTAAATGCCAACATCACTTACTGAGCACACCAGTGCTCTTGTAGGCAGACTAAAGTTAATCCCTGATTAAAAATGTTCTACAATCCTCAAGAGGTAATTGGGACAGTATGAAAAGTGTGGCGTTTGTACATTTACTTAGAGTTTTATTTCACTGCATACAGTATTAAATCAAGATACTTTTTTGTTTTTCGTGTTTAGTAATTCTCTACACATTGTCTACTGGGGCCAGGCCAGGACTGCAGGAAGGCCAGTCCAGTACCGAGATTATCATCTTCTGCAGCCATGACTTTGTAATGTGTGCAGCGTGTATTTTTGTATTGTCTTGTTGAAAAAATGCTTGGGTGTTCCTGGAAATACACATTTCACAATGACGATCATTTCATTCTATTATTCATGGATACTACTTTTGTGACAAAATCATGTCATGATTACTTTTGCCTGATGACATCACACCAGTTTGAAATCACTCCACATCAGTAGCTCTAAAATCCTCCAAAACATTTGTGTGTTGGGCATAAAATTAAAAGAATGGATATATACTAGCATATTAAATTAAGGTGGCCAGACCAAAACATGAAACATGGTTCCTAATTTTTTTTTTTAATTGGCATTTTCCATACTGTCCCAACCGTTTCTGTTTTAGGGCTATAGACTAAGTGTACAAATTAAGGCAGAAAAGAAGTAGCTACTAAGATTTAATATATCAATATTTGTAAATCAGGCTTCTTATCTTATGAAGCTTACCTTGTCACTCATTCCAAATCGGGTGACCATCATCCTAGCTATTGTAGTGGCTCCATCAAAATCACTTGATGCTCCTGTGAATGATGACACTACACTATAAGTGACACTATACTATACAATCAACACTATTAGTAAAACTAAAAAAAAAAAAACCAAGTCAAAAACCAAGTTCACAGGTAACGCTCACCGGTAGTGACGTTTTCACACCCAAAGATGAGCTCTTCGGCCACTCTGCCTCCCATACTAACATCCATCTGAGCCAACAGCTGAGCACGAGTCTCACTCCACCGATCATTTTCAGGAAGCATAGACACCTAAGTAAATATTATAGAAATCCTTACAATATAGTGTAACATCCCGAGCTGTGTCAAACAGTACTTTATTGAAAAAAGTGCTTTCTGATATGATTTACATGACCAAGGGTGGGTCCACGCGGCATGATGGTAGCTTTATTTATAGGCATGGCATCTTTGGTATAATATGCCACAATGGCATGACCGGATTCATGATAAGCAGTGATGGTCTTGTTTTTCTTGTCTATCTGTACACTCTTGCGCTCTGGGCCTGATAAAAAACATAATGAAAAAACAATTACGTATTTAATTATTGTGTCATATAAGCATTGTGTGTATACAGTGCAAGACCTCACCCATGAGAATTTTGTCCTTAGCAAACTCTAGCTCTTTTATTGTCACCATATCCCTTCCATCAACAGCTGCTTTCAGGGCAGCTTGGTTCACCAAGTTCTCCAGCTCTGCTCCAGAAAAACCCACCGTTCCCCTGGCAATGATTTCCGCATTCACAGCTACAACAAGCAGATGTTAGATTGTGTAGGTTAGGTAGTAAAGGTTCTCAAACAGGGGTGATTATCTAAAACCAATACCACTGCTTTACTTTAGCTAAATGTGAGAGCAATAAGGAAGTGTGGTAGAGCAGAAAATAATTACTTACACACTTCTATTTTGTTAATATGATTTAAGTAAGAAAACTGTAACACAAATGCATATTATCGGTACATCTGAGAATAAACCAATATTTGTTTTATATCATCTTACTGCGACAATAAAGAAGATGTGGTAGAAATATTTTGTAACAAAGCTAATTTAACAACCCAAGCATCACACGCAACTCAGTCCATGTTGCTACCATGAGAGCTTACTACAATATGTAGATTATTACTGTCACTTAGAAGCTAAACAATGGGTTTCACCAAAGATTGTGGAACATATCTACATCAACTGGATGCGGAAAACATAACAGGTTTCATGATCGTATTGCATTTCCCAGTTCAGCCTTTAGACTTTTAGGTTTGTCTGCCAGAAAAAAAATCTAAGCTGTAGTCACATTAGTGATAAGAAAAAAACATAATAGTAACCTTATAAAACATCTAACAAAACAGAACTGTTCTCTGTCAACAGAACTGGTTAAGTACTACTTTGTGACCACTGCCAGAGAGGACTAAACTGGTAGATTAAACCATGAAACCCACAAACCACCAGACGGTAGTAGACTAGCAGTTAAGTAACTTGACTATGGACCAAAAGGTTCAGGATTTAAATCCCACCTCTGGGCTCCCACCAATGTTGTTAACAGTTGCATTGATTGTAAGATTGTATCAGTTGTATGTCAGTTGTCGCTCTGGATAAGATGACCAGCTAAATGCTGTAAATGAAACCTGCAGGAAAGTTAACATCATTGTGCAATTTTTGAGATTTACAGCAGAAATGTAACTACTAATGATATTTGCCAGTGTGCTGTGCAAATTTGAATTCAGCTAGCATTCAAACTAACATGGCCTAAACTAAAATATTCTCCATGAGATTTACATGTGCACTATAAATGACTATGTTTCACTTCTGTATTGGCAGAAATGCAAGGCATTCAAGGCATTTTTTTTCTTACATCATTTTTTCAAATAGTTGTTTACTTTAATGAAGAAAAGCCAAACTTTTCAGTTTAAAAAAAATAGTGAAAATGAACATTCAGTCTATTAAACGTTTCAAAGCTCGGTAGAAACACGTGTTTTTACCGGGGTCCACTTTAATTTTCTTCAAGTACCAGTTGAGGATTTCCATACGTCCTCTTACATCAGGTTTGGGAACCGTGACTTGCATGTCAAATCTACCCGGCCTCACTAGAGCACTGAAAAATAGAGACATACAAAAAAGGATAAACTGTTTGCGCTATACTGTCACACTACATGAGCAAAAGTACACAATAAAGCAAAGTACACAAAATAAAGCCAAGCTATTTTCATGCACAAAGACTGGCTAGAAAAAAAACATGACTTTCAAATGTGTTATTGGCCCAAGAATGCACCTTATTACCAAGTTTTAACTTCCATTATCTTCACCTGACCATAGTAATGTTCTTGTGGCTAAAATGAGAGAAATCCCTGTGGAAACTTTTCTAAATGCATTGGAAATCATTTCCAAAGGAATGTAGGCTTTTATAGCAAAAAGGGAGAATAAGCATAATTTTGCGTGTGTTACTTGGTTGTAGGATGTCCAAAATCCATTTAGATTCACAGAACCTAACAAGGTTGTTAAATGGTGCATACCTGTATTTCATATTTCTAGAAGCCTACTTACTTGTCCAGTGCTTCTGCAAAGTTTGTTGCACCAATAACAATAACACCTTCATTTGGTTTAAACCTGGAATTATACAGCAAAGCCAACAATTAACTCACACCAACTTTAACATTTGCATGAATACAACCACCAACTACTCACCCATCCATTTCTGCAAGGAGCTGGTTAATGGTCTGTCGTGAATATGGGTGCATGGGCGACTCGATCCTCTTTCCACCCACACTGTCCAGCTCATCAATGAAGATCACACACGGGGCATTAGATTTTGCCTCCTCTGCAAGAAAAATAAAAACCATACTTCGAGCGTCACTCTGGGATTTGTATTTCTGCAGGTGAGGAAAATTAATGATTGTATTCAGTTTATACAAGTACATGGTCTAGACCTACAAACTTGCAGCATTCAAATTGAGAACAATAAAAAAAGCATTTCAATCTCACTGAAAAGGTTCCTGATGCGACTTGCTCCAACACCCACAAACATCTCGTCAAACTCTGACCCTGATGCATAGTAGAATGGCACATCTGCCTCTCCAGCCACAGCTCTGGCAAGCAGGGTCTTGCCAGTACCAGGAGGACCCACTAGCAGCACACCTGAACACATGGAGTTGAAATAGCCCAGAACATCACAAGTACATAATTTTTTAAAAATCTTTAAAGAAACATGACTTCATTTAGTTATTTAGGCCACAACCTATACCTTTAGGCAGCTTTCCTCCAAGTGTGGTAAATTTCTGGGGCTGCCTCAAGAACTCAACAATATCTTGAAGCTCATTCTTTGCCTCTTCAACACCTTTTACATGTTCAAATGTGACATTCTTCATTTGGATAGGATCTAGAGCAGTGTCCAGACCAGATGCAGTCCGGAATCGGACTGTTAAAAGACAAACAAAATGAAAACTGTGGTTTGCAATGTGGCAAAGATACATTAATTAAGCGTGATGTACAGTGGTGGAGTTTGTGAACCCTTTAGTACTTTAGTCACTTCTGTATATCTGCATATATTTATCCTAAAACATCAAGTCCTAAATGTAAACAAATAAGATTAAGATGTTAAATTGAGATGATACCTGTTAATTTATTTAGGAAAAAAATCCACATATATCGGTGAGTGGGTGAATGCATTCGGTATCTTGTGTGGCCCCCTTGTGGAACAATAACTGCCACTACACATATTAATAACTTCATAATTGTTGCACATCAGCATGGATTAATTTCAACCTAGCGGTTATTACATGCCATGTTCTAAGGTGCTCATGCTCACTATCTTTACTGGTGGACCAACTAGCAATGGTCTTGAAATTCCTCAATTTGAATACAAACTGTCCGACTGTTTAGTAACTGAAATAAACATCAACCTTTTTTTGGTTCACACCCTAAAACACTTTCACAAACGTGTTGTGAAGATCATACTCTGATAGATCTCTGTTCAGGGCACTCACTCACATCTGACTGTCATCCCAGTGAAAAAAAACATACAATTCCAATTGTAACTTAGAATTAACTGCTAATCATAATAGTTTACATATTTTTGCCACCCACATACAGTATATGTAGTACTGGACCATTTTCTTCACTAAATAAAGGACCCATTATAATATTTTTGCCTTATTTTCTAAATTATGTTCTACTTTCAGGTTTTGTGTGAAAAATTGTTGATGTAGAAATATCAACACACGCACCCCACACACAAACAAATAAAATTACAGTTAGAAAAAGTCTAGTTGGTTGTATTCTTAACCCAAATGTCTGTATCACATGTACCACTCAACGGACTTGTCATTACTCAGAGAAAATTTAAAGTGAACACAAATTTAAATACAGGCCAATGCCTTAGACCTGTAAGTTACTTTAAAAATCACCCTTTCAATCACCTACCAATATCTGACTAAATATTTTTTTTGTTTCACCTTTTCTTGTCACACTCACTATTTAAGTACAATTAAAATAGTGTAGTGACACCTATATAAAGTGGAATATTTCAACCTTTGATTTGCATGCCACAGGACTAACAGTTATTAGAAGCAGATCAAATAAATAAAATAATAATACATTTCCCCAATGCGTGACTACAGCTACCTATAAAATTACTAAGACGTTTAGATGCCATACTAAAATTATTGGAATTGTTTAGAGAGTTGGGTTTTGAAGTCACATTTGCATCTAGGCAATTTGCATGGTAGTAAAGGTCAAGAGATCAAGTTTCGTTTGTAAGAGGTGTTGGTGTAACTGTGTGTCCACAAGGGTGGTTAAAATCATCAGAGCATCATCAAGATGAAGGTCATTTTGCTTGTAATTTTCTTAGCGGAGGAGGGAGGAAACCACCGACACTGCCAAAATAATTCCCCCCAAACCGCTTATGTAAAAGAGGAAACTACCCTGAAACCCTGAAGTATATTAAATCTGAAAAGGATAAGGCTATGGTACAATAAGAGGACTTTAATTTTGAATGACTATCAAACTTTAAACATGTTTTTGGTTTATACTTAGTACATGTTTAAAACAAGTCGAGTGTAGTGGTTGTTTTACATGTGAATTAGCCTTTTTATTTTAGATAACGCATAAATATACACTGCTCACAAAAGGTAGGGGATATTTATTTTGAAGTATCCTCCAATTTATGAGCAGTATATTTCATTTATGTAAGAAACATCCCTAACCTTTCTTTAAGTAAGACCCCCATAACTAGGCATTACATGCACCAGTCCTTAGGTTGGTGTGGCTCGTTAATAATGTAGATCTAATCAATACCTAATAAACCAAATGTGTATATTAGGGGTGAGAAAATGTGAAATTATGTCCTGGAGGGCCAGTGTTCAGGACAGTTCCTTACTCAGGCGCATATGTTCAATTACATTTAAGAAAAACGATAAAACGGTGTTACACTGTGCTAAACACCCATGTTACAGATTAGTATTTCATAGAACTCCATTACATAATTAAAATAATAAACATGCATAATTGATCCATTTACATAAAAATTTAGGAACATGCATATTACATTTGAAATATTCCATCTCTGCATTTGTTTGAAACATCACATCAGATGCAAGTATCCCTTCAACACAGCCAGAGTACAGATTCAAGTGGCATCTGAAATGGACTGCTACATAACTGGTACGGTAGTTATTTACCCATTAACAAATTGAGTGTACTAGTGTAATGATTATTATTCCTTTATTATCATTAAAGTCCTTACCATAACTATATTACTGTTTACAGGCCTGTGAACACAAAATCGATAGTTAAAAAAAAAAACCTTTTACCTGAAAGAAATGGGGTTCTTGACAGACCATAGATGCCAACGAGAAGAAGAACAAGCAAAATTAGACGTGTCCTCTTAAGTGAATCTGTCAAGCAGAACATGAAAGGTTTCTAAGACTACCATCTGTATTTCATTAACCTCCACAACACTTCTGTTTGTCTGCATATGTGTATCTACAAAATGCTTCTATATAGTAAATTAAACTAATAAAAAAGGGCAATGGGTTTAAAAAAACAACAAAGTGGTCAGCCTGCCATTCCAGATAAGTGTGTATATATGGTTAAGCTTCAATAGAATGCATTTGTTACTCTTTAATGCACTGATCATACAAATGAGGGGATATTTGAAAACGAATATGAAACATATGGAACATATGTAGACCTAACAATGAACACATTGATTTCATAGATGTAAGAAAAATATTTTCTTTTAAAATTCGGGGGTCAGACCTTGTGTCTTTTGTGTTAGAGCTTGGGATCTCATAAAGCCCTCTGTGAATCCAGTCTTAAAGGCATCTTGCTGGTTTTCTGAAAGATTCTTCTGTTTCAACATTTGATCGAGGCTCACAGCATCAGCTTTGTCTCTCATGAGGAAGCCCTGTAGCAAAGTGGAAAGAGAAAGAAACAAAAAAAATAAGAAAGGAAAGGTATACAGTATAAAGACTTTACAATACACGCATACAAACAAAAATTGCATGCCAGTCCAAATAGCTGTCTGATATCACGTACCTAAAATATGACAAACCTTAATGAATGTTGGAGTGTATCCCTCCGATTCTCCTGGATTCTCATAACCAGTCTGCAGGCGCCTAGTCTTTGACCTCAGAGTTTTAAACCCTCTGCTTTGGACCCACACTTCACAGAAGAAAAGTGTACAAACAACATGACAATAAACATAAATGACCAAAGGCCCCTGAATGGACACAAACATACTTAGTTGCACTTGGTATTTTAACAATGTTTAAAAAAGAAGAAAACAAACAGATCACATGCAAGGTGCTCAAAAGACTAGCTCCAGACTATAAAGTCAGCCCTCTGTACCCAAGTGGTGGATAGTCATGCCCTGCCATAGCCTCTCACATTTGCACATATCTTCATCAAGGCTTCATGTCTTGTTTATTCACATGTACAGACTTTTTTTGGGGAAAAAATCCGCAAATAATAACATGTAATTTCTATGTAAATGAAATAGATGGGCATAGGCTGTGGATTAATTTCAGGATATGTGGGAAGTCCTGCCAATCACCTGTGAAAACTGAGCATTCATTATTTACAAAACCAATGTACAAAATGAAAGAACTCCCGTTTTAAACTAAGATATTTAATCTAATTTGTGAATTATCAATTTTTTTGCTTGCATCAAAATAAGTATTAGTACTACTAATAAGTATTAGTATAATTATACTAGTATAATAGTAATTAGTATAATACTCATAGGTTAATAATAACAATAAAGTCTGTAACATTACAATTATGGTGGCATGAAAATTGGGGCAGCTTGCAAAACGGTTGAGAACCCCATACTATTTCATACATTAAAAAAAAATAAAAAATAAAAAATTCTTATTTCATTATCAATATTATTTTTAACTTTCTCCTCAATCACCCCAAAAAGTATTTGGTAGCCATTTGGCAATCCTGGTCCTTCACCAAAATTGATAATCATCAATATACTGTATTATACAGCTTTAGTTTTAAGACAAGCACAAGGGAAAGACAGTTTTCCTCTGAGCACCATTAAACAAAGCTTCATGGCATTACCTTGTAAGTGCTGTAGATCTGAGCAAACAACCTGTAGAGGATGAGTCCTTTGTCTATGAAATGCCGGACAACCAAAGAGAGCTGGCATTCTGTGAGAGAATCCTGGTAAACCAAACAAAAAGAAACTAATTACTTAGATAAATTAAAAAATAATTCCAGCAACTTATAAACAAATATCCGAGGTTCATGGCAAAACTAGAACAGTGCTTTCAGGTTCCTATATATCATAGTCAGGTATATAGTCTAACTCAAAGGAACACATATCATGAAAATTGTGTCTATGCCAAATTTGTTATTTGTAGTTCTACACATACCATGTTTGTTTTGAAAGAAGGACTCTGTGGAGATGTGTGATGTTCTCCATTTTGAAGTATGAAAGCATGCATTGAAGTCTGAGATCGCCTTGGGGACAGGTGTAGGCAACAGCCTGGTTAGCAGTTCATTTATCCCACATGGTCTTAATTCTGCGAGACCTAGGTCAGCATGGTTTTGTTTAGTCTGTAATAAAAGGTCAACAACAGGATAACCAACACAAATATTTTTTTAGATAAAATGTCAGATCAGCAGAACCATTTAACTTGTAAGTAACAAGTTGAAACAATTGCAATTTTATATTAAAAAAAGTGCTAGTGCATATATAACCTCCATTTAGTTAATTACAAAAGTTACTATCATTACTGCCAATGTACTAAAGCATATCCGGGTCTCTAAACACCCAAAAAATGTCCACCACTCAGAATGTTAATTTGTCTGCTGAAAGTGCATGTACAAGTATTATTTAAAGTATATACATGTATATAATGTGTATAGTAAAAACATTTAGGATCAATTTGCACCTATCAATCCAAGTACGCACTATAAAGCATAGAGGATGTAGGACCCATTATGTATTCAGCCAAATCCATTCCAAACAGGTGCATAAAATCAAGCATGTAGTAATTTAAACTCCATAAACATAGTTATGCCATACATACATAGTGTATGGCAAATACGGTACACTGATCACAAAAAAGGGGATATTGCATTATGGGTTATTTCCAATTATCCCCCTAAGTTTTGTGAGCAGTATACAGTGCATTCGGAAAGTATTCACAGCGCTTCACTTTTTCCACATTTTGTTACGTTACAGCCTTATTCCAAATT
>JAUZSU010167567.1:0-13379 GCA_034780255.1 Parotocinclus maculicauda | reverse complement strand
TCAGTTCTCTGGAATGTGTGGCCTTGTACTTGCCATATTGCTTTCATTTGATTTAATATAAATATAAAATAAAATGGGAGTTTTAAAATGGAAATAAAATTGAAGTTAATTCATCATGGATTGCTACTACCAAGATGCATCGATAATCGTTTTATAATCGAATCGCAGACCTCTGAATCGTAATCGAATCGAATCGTAGAGTGCTTGGAGATTCCCACCCCTAATACAAACATACATACATGCAACTATTGGAATCTATTCATTCAAGGTCAAATTAGCAAATTATAGTTAAAAAGAGGGTTGGGGATTGGAGTTTGGGGATTGGATAGGACACTATTTGAGGGCACAAGGCAGAAACCACCCCAGGCTGGAAACCAGTCCAGCAGAGGACACATGCATGCAGATATTTGGTATGTGGGAAAAGCCAGAGTAAATGTAGAAAACCAATGCAGACATGGGAAGAACATACAAACACCACACAGGCAGCAGCCAGGGCTGGACACAACATGAGTCACTGGAGATGTGAGATGACAGTGCACCA
This sequence comes from Parotocinclus maculicauda, assembly GCA_034780255.1. NCBI lineage: Eukaryota > Metazoa > Chordata > Actinopteri > Siluriformes > Loricariidae > Parotocinclus > Parotocinclus maculicauda. The sequence goes on along the minus strand of JAUZSU010167567.1, from coordinate 12,838 downwards.
CTGTGCTGCCCAAGAACAAGTCTTATAAAAATAAGGAAAGTTTTGGATGAACTGTAACAATGAATCACCTCTGAAATACAATAAAAACAATTCTCTGTATGTTTAGAGGAGATGATGGACTGCATTATTGCAAGTGACTCCAGATAGAGCAGGGTAGTGAATCACAGCCTTTCACCATTGTCCATGGGTGAAAATACCAGCTTGTGAGACACCTGAAACAACATGCCATCAGGGCCATACAGTTACCAATGAAATATATCTGATTGTTAGGACAGTTACAGTAGATAGTGCAAATGGTGCAGAGAATCTAGCAGCTCTGAATATGACATTGCACACAGCAATAGCCCTAGATATTTAAGGTTATGTATGGTTAACCTTGTATCATTTGTTGGGACACTAAAGCATTTACCAATTTGTAATTTTGCCATTCCTTATCAAAACACTAAAAAATATGTTTACACAAAAAAGTATACCAAGTGATAAAGCCTTAAGATGTGCAACAGTATGGGGTACTCACTGTTTTTAGCTTCAAAGGTCAGGACAGGTCATCTTAGGAAAAGATGTTCGTTTGAAGGCAGCTTATATTACCCTAAAGTTACAAAATTAATATGATTTTTTAAATAAAATAATTAGTAAAGTTAAAATCTCAAGCCTGTGACAACTGCTAAGTCATCTTAGCTGTTGTTTTGCATTTGTATTGCTCACAGCAGTACCATTCCAGTGCCATGTGAAAAGCCTCAAGTGCAATGTTCAAATGCAATGTCAAATGCAATGTCAGTTGTTCAAGTGCAAATTGTTCAAATGCAATGTCAGTTTCTGAACATTCCTGGTAGTTTTCTATGCTGACTACAAATTCCTGTGAGCAGTCGTTAACTTGCACTTACACACAATTTACTATGTGGATTACTGACGGAAATTCCACTTTTCATGTAATCATACTCATAGGAAACTGAAGCTCTACATTGCTTAAAAAAATAAGATAGCACCGCTCTCGCTAGCTTTAACCTCTTTGAATTTGTTTGTGTTTTCAAACTCTACATGCTAAGTGGGTTGATTCTGTTTTAAACGTGCTATCAAATAATTTATTAAACATAATTTATTTAATAGTGGCTAAATTTCACCATGTAAATCATTCCAAACAGCACGATGTGGGTGTGTTAAAATACATCACCAACCCCTAATCAGTGCTCATCAATAATTCACTATTAAAGGGACCTAAAGTAGCTCTCAAAACAGTCAAAACCTATAACGCTTCCTACTCATCAGCAAACAAACCTTTCAACATGTCTCTTAAACAAACCCTCGATTGACCCAAACTTTAAACACCTGAATTGGTGCACACTCACCCACCATCACATGATTATGGATCACGCTCACCTGTTCCTCACAGCAAGAAGGTCCTGGGTTCAGTCCCATTGTGAAGCGGCCTGGGTCACACTAGCAAATGTCCAGGTCTGTTTGAAGTTCACCAATGACCATCTGGATGATCAAGAGGAGGCATGGGAGAAGATCATGTAGTCAATTGAGACTAAAATAGAGCTTTTCAGTATGAACTCCTCTCTCTGTTTTTGGAAGAAAAAGAAGTATGAGAACACCTTCCCAACCGTGAAGCATGGGGGTGGAAACTTTATTCTTTAGGGGTGATTTTCTGCAAAGGGGACAGGACGACTGTACCATACTGAAGAGAGTATGGATGAGGCCATGTATTGCAAGATTTTGGCCAACAACCTCCTTCCCTCAGTAATGATGATTATGGGTCGTGACTGAGTCTTCCAGCATGACAATGACCCGAAACATACAGCCAGGGCAAATAATGAGTGGCTCCTTAAGCATTTAAGTGGCCTTGCCACGTTTCCAAACCTGAACCTAACAGAAAATCTTTGGAGGGAACAGAAACTCAATGTTGCCCAGCGACACACTGAAACTTTGAAGATCTGGAGAAGATCTGTATGGAGGAGTGATCCAAAATAATGGTCAAGAACTACAGGAAATATCTGACCTCTTAAATAGCAAAAAAAGGCTCCTATACCAAATATCAAGTTCTGTTTTTCTATTGTATCAAATACTTATTTTATGCAATAAAGTACAAATTAATTATAAAAATTATTTAAAAAAATTATTCAATGGGATTTTCTGGATTGTATTTTAAGATTCTGTCTCTCACAGTTGAAGTTTACCTATGATATGAATGACAGACCTCTCCATGGTGGGAAAACCTGCAAAATCTAAAGTCAAAATCAACAGTCTGATATAAATTGGATGCACATAAATATACTGTTACCAGTAAATACACACACACACACACACACACACAAACAAACAAATACACACACACACACACACACAAACACACAGACCTACACACAGACATACACACACGCACACAGACCTACAAACACACACAGACACAAACAAACAAACGCATACACACACGCACACAGACCTACAAACACACACACACACACACACAAACACACACACAGACATACACACACGCACACAGACCTACAAACACACACAGACACAAACAAACAAACAAATACACACACACAGACACAAACAAACAAACAAATACACAGACATACACACAGACATACACACACGTACACAACATACACAACTGTAACCTTAAAACATTTTGTCAGTGGTATTTAAAAATGCAGTGCAGAACATGCAAAAGTGAAGCCATGGAGCAGTAAATTGAAATCTTATGCTTATGTAGGCCAATAACATTGTTTGTGCTGTAAGCCATGATAGTGCTTTAGTTGTATTGGACAACCTGAATAACATGTTGCTTGAGTACTACTTAAAGATATGTGGGTACATTCACATATACATGCACAGCCAATTACACTGCTCCCAAAAATTTCATTTTGAAGTATCCCCTAATTTTTGTGAGCAGTATATTATAGATTTATAGACTCATATAATTCCTCTGTTATTAAAGTTAAAATGCAGTGGATATGGTTATTGATGCTATTATTAGTAGTAATGCTTGCTATGCTATTGTTGAATGATAAACAAATAATGTCTTACTCTGTTTTTCTCTATTTTCCTGTCTATATATTTATTTAGGTTGTGGTCTGGAAGTCCTCCTTGTACTGTGGGGCCTGAAGCTCTCACAGGCATGTCCACACCACTGCATCTGCTATAGCTCACCCAGCACAGTCAGCTGCCAGGCACACAACTTCCAGACAGTGCCTGAAGGAATCCCTGCCCAGAGTGAACGAGTATTCCTGCAGAACAACAAGATTCAACAGCTACTCCAAGGTCACTTTAGCCCAACCACTGTCATGTTGTGGCTGTATTCCAATAACATCTCCTACATTCAGTCCTCTACCTTCATGGGCTTCACTCGCCTTGAGGAGCTTGACCTAGGAGATAATCGCTTTCTGCACTCCCTAGCTGTCGAGACCTTCCAGGGACTTGGACGACTCAATGCACTCCACCTCTATCACTGTGGTCTAATGAGTCTTCCCACTGGCCTTTTTGATGGTCTACATAATCTGCAATACCTTTATTTGCAGGTACAGGCCTGTCCAATCTTTAATGTCATTATATATCATATATTACTCCAGTGACTGCACTGATGTCAGCTAAAAAACAATAGTTAAATGGCAGTGTTTCTGTGTCTGTATGTCTGATTCCAGAGATACTTAATTGTTTTGGAACTGTCTATTTACAGAACAACCAACTGGAGTTTCTGGAAGATGATATGTTTGTAGATCTCCTAAACCTCAGTCACCTCTTCCTGCATGGCAATCGGCTGTGGAGTCTCCACCAGAATACATTCCGTGGTCTGGGTACACTGGATCGTTTGTTACTCCACCAGAACCGCCTCCAGTGGATTCATCATTTGGCCTTCCATGACCTAAGGCGCCTGACCACACTATACCTGTTCAACAACTCCTTAACCGAGCTAACTGCTGAGAGCCTAACCATGCTGCCAGCTCTTGAATACCTGCGTCTTAATGACAACCCATGGGAGTGTGCCTGCACAGTCTTGCCCCTCTGGGATTGGTTAAAACGCTTTCGAGGCTCCACATCCTCTGTAGTTTGTGTGGCCCCATTGGAGCTGGCAGGGAAGGATCTGAAGTTGATGAAGAAAGAGAACTTGCCTGCATGCACTGCCTCTGAGTCATTGCATCAGAGCATGTCAAGCCAAGGGGATTTAGGAGTAATGCTGAAGAAGAGCCATCATCACCGATCACAGTCTCACCATCATCACCCTCACATGCCTCACCAGGACCAAATCTTTCCTACTTCATCTGTCCTCCCTGAACCTCCAAAGTTTGGATGGAACAGGAACTGCACAAGGCACCGTGGGAGGAAGGTTAAAGGTCAAAACGAGGTGTACAGCCATAAGGTTTTTCACAGTAAGGAGGTGGGGGGCAACTATGATTCTTTAAATACTAATGGACATCAACAAAGGCCAAAAAACAAGTGCATCTCAAAGACCCCTGTAGGGCCCACTAATGGGGTACAGAAAGCCATGAACAGAGCATTTACACTACTGGCCTTTTCTCCTCTCTCTTTATTCACTCTGCTGGTGGCTCTTGTATCCTTTATACAATGCTGACCCCAAACATTCATTTCCTGTGGATATCTTTTATAATGAACTCAAAACTTAATGTACCCTGGCTCCAACACTAGTGTCCATGTGCTGGTGTGTTTGGGCAAATGTTCCACTACTGAAATGTTTTGCTTTTAAGTGGAAAGTTAATTTTTGAACAAAATCACAGAATGATTACATTTGTGAGCTGAGGATTTTACATGTGATAAATACATCTCTGTTCATAATATATTGGAAAGCTTAAAATCAGCTCTCTGACCATGCATTCCTTAGCTTTACTCCAATCATTTGGTAATAGGCAATAGAAGCTTACCAGTATGCATTTGCTCATATTCCCTACCTACAGCACTTTAGACAGATAATATTTTCAGCATGATAAACTGAGTGCATGAAATGCAGTAATCAAAGCTTCCTGGTATACGTGTTTGGTAAAGAATAAGCACATGAGCAGTAAAGGGAAAAACTTCAACAAATTTAGCTTTAGATGAAAACATTGCCAAATTGGGCTTGGGCTATTGCATCATTAGGTTCCAACATTTTGTGGAATAAATGCGTTTTTCAAAAGCACATTAAAAATATTGCACATTAAATAACTATGCTCTTAGTGTTTAGTTTGAGATACTGTTAAGGACTGTGTGTGTGTGTGTGGGTGTGTGGGTGTGTGTGTGTGTGTGTGTGTGTGTGTGTGTGTGTGTGTGCGCGTGTGTGTGTGCGCGTGTGTGTGCGTGGATGCCAGTTTTGTAATTTAACAAGTCGATAGATGTCAGGAAATGGAGTGAAGGTAAATATATTTATTTTTATGGTCGTCTGTTTCATCACTTTGATTTATGGTAATGGTTTCTCCATTACATCTTGTGATCTGACAGAAATCTGTTCAGCCCATGCCAAATGTCATGGTCAAGTAAATCACCAGGAGAGCTCAAGACAAACTTGTTGGCTGAGAGAGTTTCGGAGTTGACCTTTGGGAAAATGGAGCGACTATTGGAATGTTCTTGTAGTGCGTCAGCCACGATTTTGATTTAAAAAAAAAGATAGCCAGTGTTGGAAAGCAACTAAATGATATAAAAACCTGCCTGCATCCTGTCTCTGCTGGTAAGATCAAATAGTTCTCTGACCTTTATCACGCTTTCCTCTGCTCTGGAGAAATCTATACTAAAATGAACTCAGATTACTATGAACTGTCAGATGCCTTTGCTATCTATTTTACCTAAAAGCTTTTTATCACATTTTGAAAACATACTGGCTTCCTCCTCATGGCAGGGGGTCATGTTTTTGTATTCATTCACCGTCATCATTTCTGACATAAATTGCACTGTGCTGTCACTCTCTTCTTCTCCCCTTTTAGTCAGAATCGGTTTCTTTTTATGACACACTGCCTATTACTCTGTCCTTCTCAAACTTTTTTTGCTGTTATCACCACTGAAAAACAAGTTTGTACAGAATATTAAAGACTATCTGTGATTTACAACTGATGTCTCATTGTAGAAATTCTTCCACAAGAACAAACAAACGAGTTACAAAGCATACAATATTATATGTACATTTGTTCATATTGTTTATTATGCAATAGTTATGGGTGTTTTGCACTCTGTTAGCATATCTGGTTGCTACATTAGCTAACAGTACTGTATATTTTTCAAGCATCAAAAGCAATTTTCCCAGGACAGTCTTAAATGAAAGTGACATGTTTCTTAAATGTCTCTATAGGAACAACTAAATGTTTCCACAGCTCAGACTTTTTGTTGGTTATCTTGCCTGTCGTTCCCCTTCAAAAGATCAACAATAAGCACAAGCAGTTAAACACTTGGTTTTCTGATCTGTAGATCCTGAATGTCAGAAATATTAGATAAGTAGAAGAAGAAGAAGATATTGAAGGAATGTATTGCCTAATTCAAACCAATACAATTAAAATTGTAAATCAGGCTTTGTTTTTTCTTTCTCCTAAAGCTGAGTGAATTTAGTGTTACATATAAATAAAACTGATCTGATCTGTTACATTTCATACACTAAAGTTGGTAATGGACTAAATCAATTGTCTGTCACTGTTGTGTACTGGTACATACAACTACACAAATGCAGTCACACAGACACTTTGTGATTGTTTTCAAAACAGTAACACTCGTACTCATACACCAAAAAGCCAAGTGCATATTTTATTCATACTGGTGGTTGAAAACATCTTCAGATATTCACAGTCCTAAATATAGATAAAGAGAAATCAGCTAAACAAATTAAACTAAACACTATACTTGTACAAAAGATATAGGAATTGCATGCAGGTATGTGAAACTTTGCTTTCAGTATCTGATATGCTTTACAACACCTAAAAAAAAGTCATTTTTGATCGCTCCTGCATTTTGGAGGACTTTATCCCACTACTTCAGGACGATAACAATGAGGTCATTCCAAAACATTGACTTTAGTCTTCTTTAACAGTCTTTTAAAGAAGGGCTTGATTAGAGACTGATTTGTCGCATTCTCTTGAGATTAATCTTATAGATACTGTAGATGTCCACACCTTTCCCTTTAAAATTTGCTGTTATCATTACAAATTCATTATTACATTATTGATACCAAACCTTTTAACTTTCTGTGTTGATAACTTTTGAAACACAAGAGATATTGCAAATTGCGGCAATTTATTTCAATAAATTCTTTCATGACATGCTACATGATTGTTGGAAAAACTTGATTCAACATGGCAGCTTTCAAGATGATGGACCTGTTCTGACCATAACCTAAAAGATAGGCCTCTTTACCTAGTATTCAGATATGTAATTTTCCCTTTTGTTTCTGAAATAAAAAGATATCCTATGTCTTTTGACTTACCCTGCTCACAAAGATTAGGGAATATTTCTCAAATCTTCAGGTTTCTTATCGGCTCTCAGGCCGTTTTAGTGTTATTTATCATCATCGCTGCCTCTCTCCGGGAACCCCACTCAGTGCCTCAGGGCGTCGGACCTCGGCTCCCATGCTGTTCTGTCTCCTGGATTCCGGCACTCTTTCTGGGGGTCCTCATAAATCCTCATAAGTGTCCAGGATGGAGTGTCGGATTCTCTCTGACCTTCCGCACGACTCCTTCTGATACCTCGGTGGTACCCTGGTTTTCTGTCCGTGAGGGCCCTGCTCAGCACACCATCTCCGAGGTGGACACCTATGGTCTCTGGACGTCTCTCCTGGTTTCCTGGTGGCAAGCCTTCTTCTCCACAGACTGTGAGGTTCAGCATAGAGCTCTTCGTCTCTTCATGGACTTTCACCCCTCCTGGTTCTTTGACAGCAAAGTGGGCTCTACACAGGTGCAACCCTGCGCCCTTTTCTCCCACTGGCTGAGGCCAACTATGACATCAGAAACCAGGAACTCCTGGCAGTCAAATTGGCCCTTGAAGAGTGGAGGCACTGGCTTGAGGGCACAGACCAGCCGTTTGTCATTTGGACTGATAACAAAAACCTGGCTTGCATCCAGTTGCATCCCTGTTTTTCTCCAAAATTGACTTCATCCTCACCTACCGGCCGGGCAAGACCAAGCCCAATGCACTCTCTTAATAGTTCCCTACCGACTGCCCGAACAAATAGAACACCAACTTGTCCAGTCTTATGTGGGAGGTCGAACAAACCATCAGGGAGGCACAGGGGACCAAACATGAACCCAGGATTGACCCACCCCAACCACCTGTGCATGCACACCTCTGCTTGATCTGCCTTTCCGCTGTTGCGATAAATTTAGGGATTTCATCATCCATAGTCCATGAAAATCATCAAAAGATTCAGGAAATCTGGAGAAATATTTGCAAGTAAGCAGCAAACATGAACACCATCATTAAATTTTCCATCCCCTTCCATCCCTTATGCGCTGCATTAAAAACTGGCATAATTCTGTAATGGATATTACCACATGGGCTCAGAAACACTTCAGAAAATCATTATCAGTGAACAGACTTCATCTCTCCATCTCCGCCTTTGGCCGGGGGTGTCTGGTGGGTGGTCTGGCTGGGCCGGGTTTCGGTCCTGTTTATCCTGACTTGTGCATCATTGCCTTAGAGTAAGAGCAGAGCTGGAGGTTCACAGTTTTGAGATTTATGATGAGATTCGTGGTGATCTGGGATTCAGTTACTATAATAATCCAGTTTTCATATAACAACTTAACACCTCTGTCAGCAATGGCATAATCTTAAGTACATGTTCATGCTCTGCTATTTGCGATATGAGAAAAACTTCTATATCATCACTATTCAGGGTAAAATACTTTGGGACGACTTCCAGTGTTCTCTCCATTTTGCCTTTTCGAACACGTTATGATTATGAATAACTGGCTACAACAGATTTTTCAATTCAAACCACACTCAGCTCCCTAAGGTAAACTATTCATGATTTTTTTTGAAGGACATTGATATCCAATATCGGTATTATGAGTTCAATTTATGCTGCCGTGTATGGTAAAGTGTATTGTTTATTTATATATTATATAAGCAAGCAAAATGATGATGTTATTGTTGGTCAGTTACCTCTAGAGCAGTTAAAGGCTGTTGTTCTTGCCATTGATTGTATTGGTGTAGATGATGTGCTGAATGAGTGTTCTCCTGAGAATTGGGGCAGTCCAGGGTTCAGATCACCTAGTGAAAAGCATACCATACATTTACCATCAGTATTAAGTCCTGTACCTGTTGTCCTTTTCTTTGTTTGTTGGGCTGCGTATACGTGTATGTGATTTGTAGAGGTATCAGCCAACCTGTGTCCCTGCTGCTGCTCCACCCACCTGAGGCCGTATTCCACCCTGATGACATCATCAACAGGGGACGGTATTTAACTGCAGGAGGAGTCAGTGGTCTCCAGCTTGCTTGGCCGATGCGTGCTTGCTATTGTATAAGCCTTGAGATTTTGCTAACTCGGTTTTTAATTAGCAGTCTGGTTTTGCTGTCACCATATTGTGTATCACTGGGAAGTAAGGGTGCACCTGCCATTTTCTTTGGTTGTGAAAGTTTGCCTCTGTTTTTTCGTAAGGAAGTTAGGGTAGTGCTGTGGCTTTTGTTCTCCCCTTTTTCCAAGTTACTTAGGTTTTTTTTTTTTTATTTCTTTTGTCCATTGTTTTGGCCTTGGTCCACCTCGAAAGTGTTCATTTGTATGTATGTTTATTTAACCTGAATATTGTAAATATACACCCTTTTACCTTGAACCTGTGTCCGTTTACTTCTTCCTACCTGCAAAGGCACCACAGCTACATATTTTATCACCTGCCTTTAATGAAGTTGTGCAATGAAATAATGCAATATTCTAGCAACCATGCGTTTTATGCTGCCCTAAATTAGATTATAAAATTAAATGTGCCAGATATGCAACACTGTGGTTACCAACCCTGGTCCTGAAGAATCCCCTGCCCTACACAGGGTTGCATATCTGGCAATGTATAAAGTAGCCAAAAAAAATTTCTGAAAACTGTGCATCTATTTACATGTAATACATTCCACAATGACCCATTCACAAAATTATAATAACAGTAATAGTGCATGCATGTAGGTAATGTTGCTAACAGTCTTTAGAATTTGACAAACACATATTAATTAGCTAACTTACATCCAACATACACTGCTCAAAACAATTAAAGGACCACTTTAAAGACATGTCAGATCTCAGTGGGGATAAAGATCATGCAGAATATTTCTCCTGATATGGACTGGATAATGTGTTAGCAACAAAGTGATGCCACATCTTTTGATGAAAATGAAAATGATCACCCTACAGAGGGTAGAATTCAAAGACACCCCAAAAATCAAAGTGAAAAAATGATGCAGCAGGCAAGTCTATTTAGCCAAAACTCAAATTCAACTCAAAATGGTATTCAGTCGTATTTATGGCCTTCACGTGCTTGTATGCATGCCTGGCCACGTTGGGTCATGCTCCTAATGAGACGACGGATGGTGTCCTGGGGGACCTCCTCCCAGATCTGGACCAGATACCACACCATTTAACTATGTAAACACATTATTCATGAACACTAATTAAGTAAACAGAAGTCACAACATAGGTATATTCAGGGTACGTTCATGTCACGGTCTAGGTTTGTAGGAGCTGAGATGTAGTGCTATAACCAAACACACAGATAATTGTAGTTAATTGTGATCTTTTAATTGTAAGAATATAAAGAACAGTTGATAATATAATATAACAAACACTAATACCTATGGGTTGCTAAAGAACTAAAGAAAATAAAATGTCTTTAGAAAACTAAATGTTCCATCCCGTGAGTCAGACGATCACACCACAGACAGATTGGGGGTTCGCCACATGGTGGTGTGGAATCCAAAAAACTCCAAAAATGGGCCGGACAAAAGTGTTGGCACCCTCAACTTAATATATGGTTGCACATCCTTTTAAAACAATAACTAAAAATCAGTCGCTTCCTTTAATCATCAACAAGTTTCTTGCACCTCTAAACTGGAATTTTGGACCACTCTTCTTTTGCAAACTGCTCCAGGTCTCTCATCTTTGAAGGGTTCCTTCTTCCAGCAGCAATTTTAAGATCTCTCATGTTAGCTTTTATTTTTTGGTATTTACATGTAGATGTGTTAAACAACTACAAATAATCTTAAAGCAAATCAGATTTAATATTTGGTGGCATAAGCCTTGCTTGCAATGAGCGCATTAAATCTGCCACTCATCAACATCACCCAACTGTTACATTCTTTATTTGTGATGCTGTTCCAGTATCACATATTTATTTTCATGTAAATACCAGAAAAGCTAAACTCTTGTTTCATGCTCATCTTTTGATCTTAAACTCAATTGTCTTCAATGTAAAACAAAAACAAGGGAGGGGACTCATATCCGGACTCATTGCTGGCCACTTCAGAACTTTCCAGTGCTTTGTTGGGGTCATTGTTGTGCTGGAAGATCCATGACCTAGGACGCAAACCCAGCTTTCTGACACTGGGCAAATCCTTTGATAATCTTTTCATGATCTTGCACACAGTCAAAGCACCCAGTGCCTGAGTCAGAAACACAACCCAAAACATTTTTGAACCTCCACCATATTTGATTGTAGGTACTGTGTTCTTTTCTTTGTAGGCTTCACCTCGTTTTCGGTAAACAGTCGAATGATGTCTAAAAAGCTCTATATTGGTCTCGACTGTCGACAAGATGTTTCATCCCAGATGGATTTTAATTTACTCACATACATTTAAGCAAAACTGCAGTCTAGCTTTTTTATGTCTCTGTGTCCTCCTGGGTCTCCTGCCATAATGTTTCATTTTATTCAAATGTCGATGGATAGTTCATGCTGACACTGGTTGCTTGAATTTCTTTGGAATTTGATTGAGGCTGCTTATCCATCATCCGGACTATCCTGCATTGAAACCTTTCATCAATTTTTCTCTTACGTCCATGTTGCACAGTGTGGACAAAGAAACATCAAGATCTTCGGAAATTGACTTTTAGCCTTGGAATTTCTTGATATTTGTCCACAATTATGGTTCTCAAAACATGTAATTGCAATACATTTCTAAGATAAATTATTCATTTTCTGGAAAAAAAATCAGGGATGCCAACAATTTCAGCCATGACTGTAAATACATCTCTCAGATATAAAAGTAATTGTATTGAGTTAACAAGCAGAGAACTATAGTTACTTTAGTGACTGTAACTTGAAATTAGGGCTGTCCCAATTGAACCTCCTCTTAAATCTTGGAGCTTTGAGTGACGAACAAGAAGAACTTTCACCAAGACATCAAGATGAAATATTTGTACTTTGTTTAGGTGTTGAAAGCTAACCTCAATTGTTACATCAGGTTTATCCACAAACCAAGATAAAGAACAAAAAGATTTGACTTCTAAAGTTGAAAAAGGTACACATGCCGCTGCTTGTATCACCATAAAATGTCGACATCAGTGAATCAGTCTTCTTATGTGTACCAATTGTGAGACGAGAGGGGGAGTCAGGAGAAACGAACACAAACATAAGTGCAAGTAAGTGAGGTTTATTTACAGTGATAAAGTGATAAATACAAAGAACCAAACAGAGTGATAACACATGGGGAAAGATAAACATAAATATACAACAAAGGTTAACAATCCAACAATACGCAAAAGGGGATTGAACATAAACCACCAACAAACTAGAGTAACAACAGAGACTAGAGGGAAAACAGAGCACTGAGGGCCAACAGGCTAACGCTAACAGGAATTGACAAAGTGCTAACACATAGGTAAACACAGAATACTGAGACACAACTCAAAAAGAAAAGATGAGATGTGTGAGAGAGGCAGAGATAAAGT
>JAUZSU010167556.1:0-13380 GCA_034780255.1 Parotocinclus maculicauda | reverse complement strand
AAACCGGAGTACCCGGAGTAAACCCACGCAGGCACGGGGAGAACATGCAGACTCCACACAGAAAGGTCCCAATTCACTCCACGCTGGGATTGAACCGGCGACCTTCGTGCTGTGGGGCAGAGGTGCTACCCACCGTGCTGCCAAGATTAGCTTAATAAGATCTTCAAAACATATAATCAATGTTATAGATATTACAAAAGTCCTTGCATCAATTAAGGTTTACTTGGGCAAAAGGAAGGACTTTTCCATTAACCCACCCTGATGATGGTGGAACACCTAGAAAAGTGGCTTATGGTTCCTTCAGGACATTTTTAGCTATACAAATTAACAGTCAGTTTTGGACCATTCTGACCAGCCCAGTCTGAAAAGCTGTGTAGTATCAAGTGGCTGTTTATTCTTTATGGAGAGCAAAACAGACAAATCTAGGTAACAGGGCTGTGACTGCAATAGACATACACTGGAAGTCAAGCCAAGTAATTGATACAGATATTCCTTAACTGTGAGCCCATCTCCATTCCACTAAAAATGTCAGGAGCTACTTGGAGTAGGCGAACGATGTTCTGTCTTCTGCCAGGAAAAATGAAAGGATCCATTAAGATTTTAGGACACGCAGTCACATGGAGCAGAACTGCAGGTAAGGGCCAGAGAGCCGCAACTGAAACCTTTCCTACTTCATCTAATTTTACATGCTGCACATGTGAATAATGCAGAATTGCAACTGATATCTAAATGGTGATACAGGGAGAAGGTTAAGATAACATGCTCAGCAGGACAAGTTCTCTCATAGACTGTAAGTTGAAGAGCTTTTATATATTGTCAAGTCACACATCATTTCCAGTCTATCCAAAGAGAGAGTGGAAATAATATTTTTAGCCAACTATGGCCTTACAAAAGGTTTCGACATGCCAGATTGATTTTACAGATGCTGCAGCCAGACAGAATTCCTATCAATAGAAATAGCTCAGCAATAGCAATATAACAGACTCAATATTTACTAATAACTTTAATTTGTCATTTAAATTTAAAATTTTCACTTGACATTTGGAGAAGCATGATTCTTGACTTCATAACTTATTTCCGGTGCCTCATTCTAATGTCAGTGTATGATCAAGTCAAACTTACTTATATAGTGCTTTTTACAATGGAGCATTGCCTCAAAACAGCTTTACAATATTATATTAAATCTTAAGAGGCCTTTCCCCAATTGACCAAACCTAGGGCGACAGTGGAAAGAAAAAACTCTATTAATGTTGAAGGAAAAAAACCTTGGGAGAAAACTCAAAAAGGGACCGCCAGTGATGGGCATTATCCATGTGTGCCGTTTGCTGCTGTTCATGGAAAGCTAATCCATAAAGCTCCAAATGAACAGTTCCTGTATGCTGAAGTTGCTTGAGTGTTGAGTAATACAACAGAACCCATGTTGTTTTATTAACTTTACTGCCCACTGAGCCCAAATAGTAAGCTTATGTGGACTTAAGTGGAGTCTAGAAGTTCTAGCAGTTTAATTAGGCAGATTTTGCAGGAATAACATGATCTTTTTAGTCTGCATGTCTGTATATTTTAATTTTACATAAGCAATAAGTATAACTGAAACAGCTGTAGTACTCTTGAGCCAGACAATGCCATATTTTTGTAGTATGTAGAAGCAAAAGCAATTTGTTATGAATGGAACTTGTTTGGTGTGATGACACAGTGTTGACACTCCTTTCTGTGGAACTTACACAAATGGCATAACCGTTACAAAGGGCCCTTTGGAAGCATTGATTCACAAGCCCATGTACAACACACGGAGTCTGACTTCAGTCTAGTATAAGAAGTGATTACTTAAAAGTTAACTAATTTCAAAAGATTTTCAGGTCGCAACTGCCTTCTTACTTTTCTGACAGATGGACCTTATTGGATTAGAACCAAACACTGTAGTGATTGTAATTAATTATCTCCCAAACAACTGAAGTAAAATAAAAAATATTGCCTTTTTTAACGATGTTTTAATAAGTGACACAATTTTTGCAGTCTGACTCCTCTTGATTTCCAAACCAACAGCTCGTAAATTTAAAAAATAAAAAAAAAGTTCCATGGCAACAATTATCGATCAATTAAATGCATAACTAAAGTCAAGTACTAAGGTAACCTAACCTGAGCCTTTTTCCAAATGAGCCCCATTTCATAAATCTTCTCTAAAAACTCAACCAATCTTCCACATACCAGATGTTAGTGCACAGAACCCAGAACTGGAAGTCAAGTGGGAAAAGCCTGACATTTATTAGGTAAGTCAGGCTCAAGAGACAGAAGGAGAGAACAGAGCATGATAGAACCACTGTCAAATGTGGCTGACACTGGAATTTCAGGCAGTGAAGATGACCATAAACATAACCCACAAGTAACTACCATCTGTTTCAACCGTGGAACGGGCATTATTTATGCAGTCATGCATAATTAAGAACTGACGTGCACAAAGCCTTGAACAGAGCCGGAATAAAAGTGCTAAAGAGTCTATGTAGGAACCTGACCTACTCTCTCAAATAAGTACGGCTCGGCATTATTCACGCAGCACCAGCAGGGTAATTCAGGAAGGGCTGCAGGTACACATTTAAGCCTCCTAAAAGATTAATGTGCTGAATCTCTGGAAAGTCTCATTTATCCTTGGATCGTACTTTATTATATGACACATGGCTCCTCACAGTTCCTCTTTACAGCACTTACATACTCGGAAGGGAATTTGCCATAAGGTCATTAGTAGCGTGAACTCCCTAACTTTTCCCGCCAACCCAAACTCTAACATCAAATGTATGAGGTATTTTAATACCAACACACTCTCCAAACCACTAGCCCACTATAAAGAATCACTATTCATAAATATGATCTACGAAATCCTTACGCGAGCTCAGTGTGTACTGTTGCAGCAATTGTAGATGCCATTCCAAATAGTTTCCTAACTTTACCTAATCCTTTAATATCAGTCATTAACAAAATTTATACTTGGCATAACACTCAGTAAAGTAATGGTTGATTCTTTTACATTGATAGTGATTGTTGATTAATGATTCTTTACCATTTATAGAATAGAATCTTTGTCATTATACAAATTGGTACAACAAAATTGTATGCAATCCCTGAACAGTGAAAAGATAAAGTAAGAAAAGACAAAAAAAATCCAATATGACAAAAGTATATAAAATATGCATTGAAGGAGTACAATAACCAAGCAAACAGCAGATGACATGACCAGTTGTAAACACATTAAAGAAGAAAATTCCTGTACACAGGACAGCTGGGTTTAGAATAAGGACAGAGAAATAACTCATAACCCAATTTGTTATTTAAACTATTTTCCAGAATGAAGTGTATTTGTGCAATGTGGTTCAGCTGTGTCCTCATACTACAAATCTTAGATCTGTATACTATGCCCATGTAAAAACTTATGACTTGCCCAACCAAACATCTACAACTCCTTGATAGCTCAAATACATACTTATATTTCTACAGATTGTAATTAGAAATACATGATCTATTTCTCAGTACTTTGCCACTTTCCATGCAACAACGAGACACGATACACAAGATACACAATCAATGCAAGTATACTTTCAGTGACATTCCAAGGAACCTTAAAGAAGAAAAGCATTTTTATCTTCAAGAGCAAAAAACTCTCAGTGCAGAGCAGGGGGTTTTTATATCAGCAGTGACAAAAACCTAACAGAGCAGATAAAACCACTCTATTTGCAGCATTTATTTGGATAACTGATGCTCTGGGACGCAGCTGTCATAGCTGGTTCAATCAAAGCCAAGTTTTGTAATATCAAGCTCCAATTAAGTCAGTTTCCCGAAGGCCATGTTTCATCTGTTCTCACATGAACTGTACATGTGCCATTTCATGCAGTGCTGTCTACTGAATGATTTTAAAGGCGACATATCACTCCATTTCCACTAGTTAAAGTGCCCTGGGGATTTTAATATAAAGTCTGTGACACTTTGGTCAAAACAAAAACAAGTATGAAACGCAGCAGCACCCCTCCATGTCTAAACAGTACTTTGTAGAGCAGTATAATTAAAGCAAAATGGAGTAAAACTAAGAGCAACTGCTCACCCCAATCCCCTGAGAGATTACTGGCATCATGAAAGGTATCTGAAACACTACCTGAATGCATAAGTTGCCAGGCATAAGAGCGTTAGTGAAACTGTTAATTATACAGAAGCGTACAAAGAAGCTAAACAAGTTTTTTTAAACAAGAAACCCAAAACATGGGTATTGATATTAAATTTGCCCCCAACGTTTGCTGCTACAACAGATTTTGTTTTTCCAAAACTACTTTTCACTAGATTTGGAATAGGGGTGGGAAATATGTCAATATTCAATAATATCATGATAAATTTCACAAATGTCACAACTGATGGATATCGTCCTGTCCTACTCCTGTCCACTGTCCAAAGAATTAAATAGTAGTTTTTTAAGAATATGTCCCTTCGGGCGCATTTGGTTTGTGATCATATTTTTTATCTTGTTTTTTTTTTTTTTTACCATATCACCCAACTGTAAATTGGAACATGACTGTGAAGTGGGCTTGTGTTATTAGACAATATGCTCAGTCTTACTTTTGGCATTTCAGTGCATTTTCAAGGCATCTAAAGGAGTTTAAATTAAAGGTTCTATGGAAGTCAGTCAAGTTCTCATCAAAGTTGGCAAACCAATTACCTATGGACTTTATTTAAAGCCAGCAGGGCAGAAAGTTGACGATTCAGTTTCTCTATGGAGAATCCATAGTGTCCACAAACTTTTGTCCACAGTGTATGCACGTCAGTGTTATTCAAAAAAACAATATGCACTATTAAACAAACTGTTAATATCGCAGCAATGAAGTTAACGGATTTGAATTTGAACGACAGATGTGCTGAATTGAACTTTTTGTTGGGATAAAAGAGCGTTGATGATTTTTGACAATTCTAGTTTGAGAAAACGTATAGTGCTTGTGTCTCTCTGTCCAACTAGTCTCACAATACTTTTACTCCACAGACACTGGGAAAAAAACAACACTACTTGGTACAAATGACACTTCCTGGCTTCGTCATTTCAATGTTCTGTTATGAAAATTCAAACGTTTTATCTATTAGATGCACATAGCGAAACAGATGTCTATATCTGAACTCATTACTTAAAAAGAAAATAGAATCACAATTTAATAATATCACTGAAATAGTGCTCTTAAAAGGCTTAAACCCTGCAAAGGCATATTATCTCACGGTTTCAGATTAAAAGCATAAAAATAATTCCCTAAACATTGAGACAGACTCCATATGGGATGCAAGACTTCTTTGCCTGTAATAACCTAGATTTTAAGACAATGTTAGCTACTGCCTACAGTGATTCAATGCAAAACTAGAAGTAAATCCACCCATTGCATTAAATCGGCTAACCCAGACAGTTTATCACACTGGACAATGAATATTGTGATCTTACTCACTGAATGTTAACATGTGCTTTAAAGAAAATGAATCCAGAAGGCATAAGATGCAGCTTTATTACTCAGCAAACCAAGAAACAGATATTTATTAAACACTGAACAGAGGCTGCATCCCAATACTCTAACTGATGCCACCTTAATTATTCGCTTATGTGTCTTTCTGCTATTAACTCGGAAATTGATCCAAGTCCAACATCATTACAGACATATTAAATCTTTAACTGCCCTCTAAGGAATCAAAGATAAAGGCAACAGGAAGAAGTAAGCCTATGCCAGCCAATAAGGTACTAGAGCTCTCTCAGAAATGCAATGGCTTAAAGCTGAGAACAAACTTAACATACAAAACTAATAGCAACATGTAAAAAATGGTTATAACAAAACAATGGATTAAAGCTGTTTACACCTAAAAACCTATAGTGTAATGTACCTATGAGTACCAAAAACGTTCTTCTGTTAACCATGGTTACTGCCAAGGAAAGTCAAGCAGTCATCATCGCGTTGAATCAAAACTTCTTGTTTCACAGGCAAGGACCTTGCTGCTTGTAAAATATCACTCAGATCAATTATCTAGAACTTCCAATAGAGTGGTTCAATTGCCATGAAAAAGGTTTCAGGAGCCCCAAGAAAGTCAAGCAAGTATCAGGACCGTCTCCAAAAGAGAATGCAGCTATGAGATCGGGTCACCACCAGTGCAGAACTTGCTCAGGAATTGCGGAGAGCAAATGTGAAAGCATCTAAACACACAGAAAGACAAAGGCTATTGGAGGATGGTTTCATGTCAAGAATGGCAGGCAAAGAAGCCCACTTCTAACCAAAAACAAAAAAGACTGACATTCTGCAGAAAGTATATTGACTGAACTGCAGAGAGCTGGATTCAATTCATTTTCTCTGCTGAAGCTTCCTTCACACTGTTTGGGACATCTGGAAAAATTATTGCCCAGAGATGAAATGGTGAGTGCTGCCATGAGTCCTGTGTCATGCCTATAGTGAATCATTCATGTGTGAGTTTGCTTCTCATCCAGGGGTTTTGTTCAAAATTGTGACTAAGAACACTGCCATAAATAAGGAATATTATCAAAACATCCACCAAAAGTAACTTCTCCCAACAATACAGGAGCAATTAGGAGATGAACAATGTTTTTTCCCATGTCACAAGGTAAAAGTGATAACCAAGTGGCTCGGTGAACAAAAGATTTTTATTTTTTTTGTCCATGGCCAGGAAAGTCTCCAGATCTCAATTCAATTTAGAACCTACAGTCAGGTCTCAAAAAGAGGAAGGACAAACAAAAACCCAGGAACTGTCATCAACTCCAAGCACTGATTAGGCAGGAATGGTTAAAATCTTGTAAAAATCTGAGGCAGCAAACTTAATGAAAATCTTAATGAAAATCTATATTTGTGACATTCTTCAAACTTTTGGCCACAACTGTACTCTTAGAACAATAACAATTTAACGACCATCCAATGTTACATTACATGGTATCTGAAGACATTTGATGTAGTTAGATGTACTACACTGCTCACAAAAAAATTGGGGAATATTTTATTAGGCGATATTAAATTTTGGGGTATCCTTTAATTCTTGTTTGCAGTATATTTCGTTTTAGAAATATAATCATAATTATGAGATACAATGATTCTAAAATATTGCTCCACCACCCAATATATATTTTACATTTACATAATCCTTTTCCAGAACGACTTGCCGTTAAAACACCCTTACAATGCATGCACTCACACACAAAATAATATTGAAGTACTACTCTATGACTAAATATACTATTATAATTTGTGTTTCAATCAGCAAACTGTGTTACGTTCTGCTTCAATTACCTTTTTATCTGTGTTTATTATTGATTATTCGAGGGCATTGTGGCAGCTCAAGGAATTAAAGAAAGGGGTCAATGGCCCATTAGAGAGTTAAATGACTTCTCCCTGAAATGTATGCTTATTTGGTCAGATCTGATTTACCTGCAGCTCTGCACTGGGGATTAATGAATCAGTTCTCTCTAGTGTCCGTTTTTAGTCGACATGCTGTTGATGCATATATAGCTTCTGTGCTGACACTGTAGCTATTTATGCAAGCCTAATGTTAAGCACATTACCAGATGCCGCGGGTGAAGTTGGAATATGTGTCTGGTCGGTTGCCTTGAGTGTGTGCATTTCTAAACACTGAATAAAACGAAATTCTGCTATAATAGCCACTCTAGATCCCTAAAGACTGCTCTTTGGTCATACTACATTTCAGCATGCAATAGTCTCACAGCTTACCACCATACAAACAAGTTTAACCTGCCACATATGTTAGGTACTATTTCAATTTTTGGATTCAGAAAAAAAATCAGACATGTTCTTAATATGTTTATTTACAGAATCCAGATGACTAGTGAAGTTTTGACATTGCATACAGAGAAAGGTTAAAGTGTACTTTTGTCTGCAAATTAATTTACACCACGGCAGAGTTTCCTATATATACACTGCCAGAACTAAAAACACAGTAAGATCTGTACAAGAGTTGGAGAAAGTTGGTACGCTGGTGTATCATAACACTGATAGTAGTAGTAAACACCAGTAAAAATCTTAACACTGGCAATTCATTGCTCATGTCAGTAGAGTATAGAATGCACACAAGTCTATTTGATTCATTGGGAAATGCATTAAAATGTACTGGTTACACATTGAAACATTATGCTTTCATGCTTCATCTCTTTTCACAAGCTTTGTATATCAGTTTATCTGGTTAGTGACAAGCAATAGGAAATAATAGGATTAATGCGGAAGTGATCTGTTTGCTTGATTAGTGCCGCAAGCCCCACTGTAGCTGAGCTCTGTAGCCTGATATCTTGACGATAACTCGTGAACAATAACGCCACTTCATTCAGCTGCAAATACACCCGACTGCTTTTTGTACATTTAAGAAGCATGGCTCAAAGTAGCAAAAAAAAATCTAAACCCATCTTCAGAAGGAAAACAAACAGCTAAGCAGGACTCGGCTCACTCATCTGAGAAGCATTACTGAATAGTTTATCACTCGGGCATAACCATATACTGCAGGAAATAAATAGGCATGATCTCATTTTTACGTTTATAGTGTCCACGTTGTACTGTTACACCCTTAGGAATTACACTGCAGTGAATATGCAGATACCTTAAACATTGAATATTTTAGTAAGAGGCAGCACAAGAAAGTACACTTCACAGAGCAAGCACATTTCATTCTGCAGAATGGTTCAGCCCTGATAGCTCATTGTTCATTTCCCTCCTTGATTCTTTTCCACGAGCCAATAATCTAGGAAAGAATGCAAAGAATGCAAATGAAGAAAACACCTACAGGAATGAGATGGACCGAATGAATTGCTCAGACAAACAATGCGGCAGATCAATCTCACAGTGCAGTGCAACATCATTTCGATTACCACACAACTGAATTCTATGAATCATGCTGGGACAAACTGAAGCCCTCACTGTCATCCAATGAGGAGCAACAGTCCACTGTGCGTGTTCAGCGAGTTACTCTCTGACAGGAGAAGGTTGGCAGCTGTGAAAAAGCACACAGACAAGCTTTTTTAATGGAAATTTGAGACAACTATAGAGGTTCTGTCTGGCAGCTTCTGAGCAGCCTCCTTTCAACACGGATGCAAAATAAATAAATAAAATAATACCACAAGGCCAGCAGCCTAACACCAGTTTGATAAAGTCACTTAGTGGTTTTTATTACCCTGTCATGAAGCAGGTCTATTACCAAGGACACCTCTTATAGTCAGTCTAGGAGCAAATAAAAAAAAATCCTACACTGTAAATGTGAGTAAAACTGGTAACTATCAAATGCATGAATCATCTTCACACATAAAATATTTAAGACAAACCTTCACGCAACAGAGCAGTGTCAAAAGCCTGCTTTAAATAGATCTGAAGGTGAAAATGAAGAAGCACTTACCAGTTTAAAAAAGTGAGAGATCAGGAAATTGATTTATGACCCTTATTACAGACCAGCTGGACACTCGCTGCTATTAATCACAGAGACAGGTTTTAAAAACTTTCAGGACTAATGCTAGAGTGGGTAAAAAACACTTTCCAGTCAAAATGAGAGACAAAACTCCCGACATGGCTTGTTGAAAAACATTTTAGACCATGCAAGATCAATTTTGATCTTTGGCATCAACAATCAACAAACACTTTTTATGTTCTCATCTGAAGCATAAAACAGGTTTAACAAGAAAACATAGGGTGAAGGTATACAAGTATATTTTAGATAACCAACATGCACCCTTGTACACACAATCAGAGTAATGTTAAACTATGGAAAAAGCCATCACATTTTTTCAGACAAATAGGCCATCTTGTTCCTAAGACAAGATCATTTATTTCATATTAACCAAAGTTTAATATTTACCATATTGCCACCAATATATAGTACTGTGCAAAAGTCTTAGGTCACCATTAGAAAAATATGTGAAAGTACAGGACACTGGTACACAGTAATTAAAAAAAACCTATATAATAAAGCTTGGTCAGAAATGATCTTTTTGGAAAGGAGACAGCCAAGAACAGCCTTCGTTAAAAGGGAAACATAGTGAAAAGGCCAAGATACGCTAAAGCTCACAAAGACTGAAATGAAGAGCAGTGGAAGAGTATGAACCCAAGTTTAAAACTGAATACAAGTTGTCAAGTATATGTTAGATATGGTCATTATTCCATTGATATAAATATAAATCTAATGGTGGCCTAAGAATTTTGCACAGTACTCTGAGCATGTGTACAGTATGAAGCTTATTTATTATGAGTGACAACAGGAACTGATTTAAATTGCACATCACATCAATTAAAAATTCTAAGTAAGTAATAAAGTATAATTTATTCGGATATAAACAGAATATGGAATTCTCCATGTCTCCCACTAGGCATTGTTCATACACTGCCCTTGCCACCCCGTGACCCAGCTGGAAGGAAATGTAATAGTCTACCCCACTGGGAATTGTAGGAAAAATAGAAAGTCTGTCACTGTGAATAACAGACTGGTGCTAAAATATCACTCCTAATTTGCTCCACTGCAAATAAGTCATCAACTTTATGGAGTTAAAAGAAGAACAGGAAAAGATAATGTCAGGAAATATTCACGAGGAATTATCATCACAGTCAAAAACATATTTCCCCAGCTTAACCCAATTATTTTTATTTCAAGAAAGGTTAGGTAAATGCCTATAGAATTTTGCTAGCAAACAGAGTTTTTTCACATGGACCCCAGAATAAATCAAAATCATAAATCTTAATTCTTAAACCTTGAAGGGCCTAGAAAGCTGCAAAAGGCAAAGTTTCAGGAACTATGTCCAGGTCCAATTGAAATAGATCTTGCCATACCATTTACTGATTGTTCAAATTCAGCCTACATAGAAACCACACATTTTGATGGTCTGAACATGATTTGAGCAAGCTCAGTCTGCTGATTAAAAAAGCACATGGCTGTTGAGTGTTAGCACAATATCATATTTAAAAGACCACTGCATTTATTGCTGGAAGTATGTACAAATAAAATTAAGAATGAACAATTCATTTCCACGAAATGCTTGTGGATCATCTAGAAAGGTGTGTAAACTTTAGCACATGCCAAAAGCTTTATATGTTTCATTTTAATTTCAGCAAAGAAGCTAAAAGGTAGGCCTAACAGTCCTTTTGCCTTTTTCCTTAACTTAAGTCACTGAGTTTGTGTTAATTAATTGTATCTGAACTGAGCATTCGCAGACATTATATCAGTGAGAAAACAGTGCAGTTAGCACAATGCTCATAAGGCAAAAAAGTAAGTTATGTACAAATTAATTCTCTATTCTGTCTAAAGCCATGTCAAATTTAAATGTCAGATTTTGTCTCGTACCCCGGGCAAACTCTAAATCTCTTTACTTTCACACACAGCCCTCCTCGTCCTATTCTTTAACATAAATTTATGAACTTCACCATTTATTTCACCATTACTCACTCTCTGGCCAGACTGCAGGTTCAGCTGCCGGTCAGCAGATGCAGCTGAAGAACATATTCTCTCACTAATCCACAGACCAGCCAGGATGCACCAACGATGACATAATCCATAAACTATTAGATTCTGAAGGTTCATCCAGACTTTTAGTTGATCAAACTGACATTAATTATATAGATTTTTTTTAATTACAATGTAAAACTGTTGTACTGAATTTGGTCCGATAACTAGTGGGATGCTATCCAAAAGTACCTTATTCAGGAGAGTTTAGAAAACAAATATTTAGACAGTGGAATTATGTTTATATTATAACCAAGCTGGTTTCTGTATATTCAAACCCCTGCCTTGTTTTTTTATTCTGTGAGATTTGTACATTTATCTATTGGACATCTTTAAACTGGCCCTCCTGCCTACCTGTTACCTAGTACATAACTTTTAATTCTAACCAGTTTGTGGTTCAGAAAGCAGACTAGGGATTTCAAACAAATCATACATTTGTAAAAAGGCACACAAACAGGGGCACAGACAGGGGCACAGACAGGGGCACAGATGTTCTTGTCTCACAATTGAGCTTAAGAGTCTGGATCATGGTCTATTAGTGACAGTTTGGTTAAGTTGAGATTTGACTCAACTTTCTAAAGGAGAAAGGCAGCATTGTCTGATTGTGTTTTATTTCTTTAATTATTGTTATTTATTTTTAGCTGAAAAAGCACTGGACCACAGAAACACCAAAATAATTGCTTTTCTAATTCTGATTAATTTTGACCAGCTGAAACCACAACACCACTATAAAATATTTACACAAATGTCGTAGAACAGCACAATGCTCTTGTAAAAGTCTATTTGAACAAAACACATTAACAACTCAGTTACTCACATCTGTTCCATGATGTGTGATTTATGTTCATTCTATGAGAGCTCATATAATAGCCTAACAAAAAAGTGGATTGGCCAAGGGCTTTAAAATGTAATCCCTGACAGCGCACAAAGACGAACCAACTAAAGAGGGAAAGTTTTTACCACATGTTCTGCTTATTTTTTTCACTCCCACCAACTAAGTGTGATCACAAGCAAGAGCTAGATGAGAGTAGAGGTGTGCCATATCATCTCGTTCGCGATAATACCGGTATAACGATACAAAACATCCATATTGTGATAATCCAACGTCTTTACGTAATGATGTAACGGATTTTAACAGAGTATGGAGTACTTCCATTACGTGACTCGTAGGCAGAGCAACAGATATGGCAGAAAGTGCGTTCTGCGGTTGTAGAGTTTGTCCCAAAAAGGGGAGCGACTCCGGTAGTGTGGAGGTGGTTTTGGTACAAAATGTCAGATATACAACAAACTACAGTGAGTAAGCTATGAAAAAGGTCTGTAACATCAAATCTAATCTGTTTCACCACCTCAAGCAGAAGCACGTAACGAAGTACGAGGCAAGTCAAAAATGCCGTGGGGTGAGGTATTTTAAAGTATGAAATATATTTTGCTGCAACTGTATGTCGTTGAAACATATTGCCAAATATATAGTTATCGCAAAAGTCCCCTAAAATATCGTGATATTTTAGGGCCATATCGTCCACCCCTATATGAGAACTCAGATAAATTTAAGTCACTTAAATCACTTGGAACAGCCACAAACAGAAGCACTGAATAATTTCTCCAAAGGCAAACGTCTACTGAAATAACCTTAAAACATTCTACAAGCTTAGATAGTTCAGAAATGCTTCTACAGAATAGACAGACGCAGCTGTCATATCACACATTCTATGCAGTAGTGACATGACACTGCTGTAATGGTCTAAAATTAGCTGTTGTTCGCTGCTAAAGCCATATACAGTGCATCCGGAAAGTATTCACAGCGCTTCACTTTTTTCACATTTTGTAACGTTACAGCCTTATTCCAAATTGTATTAAATTAATCTCTTTCCTCAAAATTCTACACAAAATACC
>JAUZSU010167545.1:0-13380 GCA_034780255.1 Parotocinclus maculicauda | reverse complement strand
CTCTCCACCCTGGGATTGAACCCGGGACCTTCTTATTGTGAGGCAGCGGTGCTCCCCACCGAGCCACCGTGCTGCCCACGTGGTATGGTTATAGGTGGTATTGGTGGTAGTATTTCAAAAACTGCTGATCTACCGTAGTAGTTTTTTCACACACAGTGCCATCTAGGGTTTACAGAGAATAATTTGAAAGACAGAAAATGTCCAGCAAGGACAGTTTTCTGGGCGACAATACCTCGTTGATGCCAGAGGTCAGATGAGAATGACCAGAGTGCTTTGAGCTGGATTGTGAAAGGTAACAATTGGTCCAACACCTGCTCATTACAACAGAGACATGCAGAAGAGCATCTCTAAACGCACAATGCATCCAACCTTGTGGCAGATGGGCTTCAGCAGCAGAGGACCACACTGTGATCTAAGAGCAGGCAACTGAGGCTACAAATACAAGATTGGATAAACGTCGTCTCTTCTGAGGAGTCTCGAGATCTGCTGGTGGACTTCTGATGGTTGGGTCAGGATTTAGGGCAAACAACATAAAAACATAGATTACCAATTAAGGCTGGTGGTGTGTAATGGTGTAAGGGATATAACATCTAGAGAATTTGAACTACAGACCACCTTCATTAGTCTCTTTACTGAGTAGCTATCGACTGTTATCCCTGTATGAAACTCATTTGCAGGTCATATTCTTAAAGTATACACAACATTCTTTATGAAACTTTAATGTTTAATGGCTTTTAAGTGCCCCTGATTTTCCCTTGACCCCCGATGAAGCCACAGCCAGAAATCCGAGAGAGCAAGCAGATCTGCAGCATTCTTGCATGTTAGAGCTCATGCAAAGGGAAGGGAGGTTAGTGCACTCCAGGTTTGCTGATAAACAGTAGCTGCCTCCAGACTCGTAGATGTTGTCTGACTGGGAAACTTAACAATTAACGACTGAGTTGGGATTAAAATGGCGAAAAAAAATTGTTCGTTTATAACACCACACTAAAGGTATCTGATTTCTGAATGAACAAGACCCAACTTTGCATTTGATCCTTTTTATCTTGTTTAGTTATTTCAGAATTTAAAATGAAGCAGAAGGGACAGCCTGAGAACAAATAAGGGTCCTTCTTTAAACACTTTGCCAATTCTGAACGTTACCTAAACTGTCACTTCGGCACAATGTGAAGATATAAAGCATTGAATGCATATAAAGCAGTGTACCTGGGGAACGCTAAAATCCTTTATAAAGCCAAATGTGACTGGAATGGAGCCAAATGAAAACACACACACACACACACACACACACACACACACACGTATACATACACATACACACACACACACACACACACACATATACATACACAAACACACACATACATATACATACACTAACACACACATACACAAACACACACACACACACACACACACACAAATACATACGCACACATACCTACACATACACACACACGCACACACACACACACACACACCCATATACATACACACACATACACACTTTGTCTTTCTATCATCATGATCGTGTTTAATCAGCATATTTTTTTACTGAAACTAATTAATGCAATACCTAGATCTCCACCTAACTACACCTATAATCCTGACATCAATAACTTGAAGCAAATCCTTTATGCTCTAGGTTTATTAAAAATCACTTTATTAACCCCAGAGGTAAAGCATTACTGCAGCACAAATTGCGGTAAACTAAACATAGTATTTAACGCACAGATTACTGTACCTTATTATACATGGTATTATGAAGCGTTCAGCAAAAAGTTCATCCAAAGTTAAAAATAAGAGATCTTTCCAACCTTATGAAGGATTTTTGGTCTTCATAATGATATACAAACTAAAAGAAAAAGGCACCTCCAAATGTGACTGGAACAGAGCCAAAAGCAAGTGCACACACACACACACACACACACACACACACACAGTTTCCCGACATCTCCAGGGGCCAGAGTTTCATCTACAGCTGCAACTTGAATGACAAGTCAGACTGCTAATGTCTGCTCGCACTCCGAAGCTGCCGAGGGCCCCGTTTCTGCAACACATGGCGCCCGATATCACAAACCGAAGCGCTCTCAATCTCTATTTACCTAAAACAAAAGAGCCCTGGGAGTTTAGAAATTAGAGCCACCCCTCCTCCTCCTCACCCACAGCAGCTCCTATTGTGCAACTCAGAGCCAGAGCTATTATGGGAGCGTAAATGATTTCGACAGGAAGTTGCGAATTGTATAAATATTTAGGGTCAAATATGTGGAAAAAAATGAAGGAGAACCAAAACAAATAGAATAGCTAAAAGAGAAAACAAAGGAAGTCTAATGACAGAGCTGGGCCCGAGCCAAGAGCACGCGAATGCCTAAATCCAAACAAAAAAAAGGGATCTTGGAGCTGATTTGGTCACAAACTGTCAAAGTAACAGTGTGCAAAGAACAATGAGGCAACAAAAACACCTGGCGGAAAATCAAAAGGCCAGAGAGGAAAAAGCACGATGAGAAAAATGTCCTTGTTGCTAAACTGCATTACCGGCTTTTTTTTTTTTCAACACGGACTATTAACTCAGATTTTACATTTATTATGTGTACAGTTGTAAAGTGAAAGAGAAATAAAGGAATTTATGCTGCACATTTTCAAATAAGAACTAGAATCCAGGCCATGGAGAAGCCAGTGAAATAAGATCATGTTAACACAACACAACTGCATCAGTATAATAAGAATACACAAAATCGCCGGGCTTGTATTAACTAGAAAAGGAAACGACTATTGGACTGGCTGACAAAATGTTTGTACACACTTTAATACCATGGGAAACTTTAATAATCAGACCCTAAATAAAGACTTTTTTTATTCTTTACAACTGTAAAATTGCTACCCAGGAAAAATGCACTGTGACATTTCATAGTAAAACTGCAAACTGCTTGACAGTTTAAATGTAAACTTCAGTTTGACCATAAAGTTTATAATTGTACTATGAATTTTCGATGGGAATTTTGCCCAATTTGGCTTCGTGGTTCTACTGTCAAATTTCAGATCACTTTTTTCACGGACGTGTCTACACAAATCTAGCTGGCGTCAAAAAACACATTTTTACAACGTAGCATTGCCTCAAAGCAGCTTTACAATATTATATGATCTTAAAAGGCCAATCCCAAATTGAGCAAGCCTAGGGCAACAGTGGCAAGAAAAAACTCCCTGAATGTAGAAGGAAGAAACAAGGAGAACAAGACTCAAAATGGGACCCGAACTCCATGGGGGGCTTAGATGTCAATTAAGTAAATACTTAAAATTATATTTAAGTAAGGCCAGACTTTTTTTATTGCTTGTGTCGAGGATCCGCCGACGATCATATTTAAAGTATACAAAAAATTTTTTTTTGTTTTGCTTTCTTGGATCCGCCGCAGCACCAATGGTTGAAATTCGAAAAAAAAAAATATTTTTTTTTTATCTTTTTCCGCCCTCCGATGGAGAGCCAAATTGTTTCTTCTGTTCATTTTATTTTTTTCCAGAATCACTTTAATTTAATTGTAAGTTAAATAAATTTGATTTAAAAATAAAAATGTTTTTATCTTTTCCTCCTTTCTTGTATTGATTCCACATAGTCCTCGATAAATTGAAAAGTGCTAAAAAATAAAGATTTATTTATTATTTTTTTTCCTTCCTCCTCAGTAGATTCTTAAGTAGGGACATCCGAGAAACAAGCAATAGAAAATGTCTGGTCTAATAGTAAAATTAAGTCAATAATATAATTTAAATCAATAATAATATTTAAGTTAGTAATAAAATGAGTAACAAAATAGATTTGAAAAGAAAATAGATTTCAAAATCAGTCCTCAGTGGGAGGTCCTTAGAGGTACATTGTCTCTTAGTGACTAAATGATGGAGGGAGTTCCTGCACTTTGGTGGGACTGGGTTCTGGGTGTGATCTCTTTTTAAAAATGGCTTACAATACAGAACGAAAGAAATGAAATGTAACTCTGGAAACTGCCAAACAAACATTGTAATGCCGTTATCATTGCTGAATTTGCCAAAATGAATTGAATTATCTAAATAAATCTGGCGAGCATTACTGAATACTCCTAATGTGAAGATCCAAAACAAACCAGGCTAGCAAATGGTACAGAATTATTCTAGCCAGAACAATAGCATAACTCTGCAGCAACCTGTGTGCAATATCCATTAAATCCTGAGTCTTCAAGGAGCTAACATGGGCAGAGGATCTCCAGTTTGATAACACAAGAAAATACTGTTCCTCAAAGGAAGGGATTTAGAAATCTAAGAAGAAACTGTTTCTGGTTTGGCTGGTTTTGTATGGTCATGTTGAAAAATGCATGTTCGTCCACAGAAAGCTGCTAAAATCTCAATGTACTTTTCTTCATTGATGCTGCCATCACAGAAGTCTAAATGACCTTTGCCAAGGTCACTAAACCAACCCCATAGCACGACCCCATAGTCTGGATGTTCGCCAACTTCAATCAAGTGGTACAGGTTGCCTACAAGTTCCTAGAATAATGAAAGTTACAGCTGGAAGCAGAGCTTTCTCCTACAAAGCCCCCAAATTAAGGAACAGTCTTCCAATAAATGTTTGCGACTCAAACACGATCTCAATGTTTAAATCTAGGCTTAAGACTTATTTGTTTAGTCAAGTATCTGGCCTGTAGTTGTAGTTCTAGTTCTAGTTTTAGTCCTTCATATGATAAAGGTACCAAAGATCATGTCTAATTGAGTTCCTTTTTCTGCTGAGGTGAACCTGTTGTGGGAGATGATATCAGACAGAATGACCAGCCATGCTGAAAATGCTCACTCTCCCATCTCTACATACAAATATCACGTTTTCATTTAAATGTTTTATTATATAATGTTAATTATGTTTATTACCCAAATGAGAATGGATTTCCCTTCTGAGTCTGGTTCCTCTCAAGGTTTCTTCCTCTTAATCACAGGGAGTTTTTCCTAGCCACTGTAGCCATTCGGCTTGCTCATGAAGAACAATAGAATCCAATTTGTGACAATGTTTACGTAACAATGTAAAGCTGCTGTGACGACCTCTATTGTAAAAAGCCCTATACAAATAAAATTGAATTAAATTGGGTGGTCCTTCTCGTTCTTATATCACATGGCATTTATTTTTCCAACAAAGATCTTAAACATTCATTCGTCTGACCACGATACACCTTCCACTGTGTGATTGTTCACCCTAGACGCCTCCAAAATCCGAACTGAACCAGTAAAGCACTGAGCCCGAAAGAGACCTGCTCAATAATTATGAACTGATTAGTGTTACATGCTCTTATTTTGCCTTTATTTGGACAGAGCTGAAATGAAAGTGAGCATCCTCTTGTGAATTTATAAAGCGTCACTGGTTCCGCTGGAAAGAACGCAGTGAAGGCAGATTGTACTGGGCCACCAGTGACTTCTCATAAAAATACCACCACATGTCACTGTGCTGCTGCCAGTACGGCAAAGACAAGCTGGTGATTAGGGCATGTGTACGCTGTGATGCGATGTGATCGCTGCTTAATTGCCTCCATCCTGGGTGTGTTTGAAAAGGAGAGAAAAACAGACAACAAACGAATTATACCACAGAAGTAAGCATCAAACAAACCAACATGACAAGTGCACATTAGCGAGCCTACAGTCATCATCTAGACTCCCCTCATGCTGCTTCAACACAAGCCACAAAGCAAATCCTTCAGATTGGGGAGTAATACCCCTTAAAAAGAGGCTCAGACCTGTTCCAGCCTGATCGGTCTTACAAAACAGACGCGGACTCCCCAGACGAAGGTGTGTCTGCCCGTAAGTGCCTGTTACTGGGAAGGTGTTTAGTCTGAGAGTTTAGTAAGGGGGCTTTGTAGTGGTCGGACACACACCGGAGCCATTTCCACGTCCCCACAGTAAAGCGGCGGGATTTATGGCAAACCAGAAGCGCTGTGTTGTGTGTTTTTCCCCCTAAGCTTCAATTAATGATGCCTCTGTGTGTTTAATGCCGAGTTTGCCTTATGGAAATAATCACAGTACATGCAGCGATGACCGAGGGGGGAAGTACAGATAGGAAAGAAGTGAAAAACAAAGGGCTAAAAGGAACTTCAGTCACACTGTTACTTGTTCAGCATGTGTTGCAGTGAATCAGCCAGGTGAATCATGACATTTATATTGCTCACAAAAATTAGGGGATATTTCATTACAAGGTATTCATTTTGAAATATCCCCTAATTTTTGTAAGTAAGTGACAGAAGCGATATGAAACGGAAATCTGCAGTCTGATTCAAATCCAGAACGAATACTGGCATGATGCTGTGGTACAGCTTCTTATAAACACCCCTGGTTAAGGTTTTGTTGCTTTGCTAAATAAGGTGACATGACCTTAGAAAGTTACTTAGGTCTGAATATTTCATGCCTTAATTATTGAAATGGAATTATTTTGAAAAATGAGATATTTAGTAAAACCACATCAGCACTGATGGCTTTATCTATAAGAGGAACAAGTTTGCAACAAACACACAGAAACACTTGGGAGAAAAACAGTAAGCCTAGAGCAAACCCAAGCATTCGGTGTCAGAACCACTCGTGCCACCGTGCCACCAATCAGTCTGGAACAGGTGTCCAATCCCCAGGCATTTCAAAGGCAATTTGATTTGTTTATTTGGCTTCTTAACGTCGCTTTCGGCGGCCATGTAAGCGACACACACAAGGTTATATCCATACACAAGTTCATCTCAACACCAGTCACATATATATATACACAAGTCAATGCCAATTTGGAGTAATCAATTAACCTAACACGCATGTCTTTGGACTGTAGGAGGAAACCGGAGTACCCGGAGTAAACCTACGCAGACATGGGGAGGACATGCAGACTCCACACAAAAAGGACCCAGGTCTCTCCACCCTGGGATTGAACCCAGAACCTTCTTATTGTGAGGCAGCGGTGCTACTCACCGAGCCACCGTGCTGCCCGTTAAGGTACAGGACTTTGGACCAGAAGTTCAAATCCAACCCCTGCCACAGTTGGGTCCTTGAGCAAGGCCCCTAGCTCACAATTTTTTGTATTGTAAGACTTTAATAAACTGATAATTGTAAGTCGCTCTGGATAAGGGCGTCTGCTAAATGCTGTAAATGTAAATGTGTTGATGTTAATTTTCCAGAGATGGTTTGGAACTCTGCGGGTATTGGGCCGTTTGTGACTCTTATGGCACAATAAGATTCTTACTTTTTGATAATACCACTCACAGGATATGTTGGAATATCTAGGAGGCAAGAAATTACAGTTGCTAGTTCTGTCCTTTTATGGTACCATGTTCAAATTCAGTGAGCTCTCCTTAAAACAACTGTTCTTTCAAATCTTTTTAAAGGCAGACCACATGGCTAGGCTTGATTTGTACACCCGTGGCAACGAGACCTGACTTTGATGATCAAGAGGTGTGTCCCAATACTTTCGCCCACATCGTGTATCTGGAGGTAATTTACCCATAAGGAACTTCATTCCGCCATGGAGATGATATACCATGGAGCAGGGTAGCTGTGGAGCATAAACTCCCTGGATCAAGTTAGCCTTTAAGAGCAAGCTGACCTGAAACCTGAAGCAAGTTCTTGATAGTTTGGGTAAATGTTGTAAGTTGTCTGAGAACATTTGAAGTTCAAGATGTCCCTGGTGGTTGGATAGATGGGTGGATTCACTAAATAGATAGGCGGATGGATGGAAAGGTTCACGCTCTGCCTTGCTTCCCTAAGAGCGAGCCAATCCTCATTCTTAAATTCCTGCTGATTATCTCCGACTTACTGCAGTCGATTGAGTAAGACAGGAGACGGAGCACTGTCACCGCCTCCCTCTGCTGATCACCAGCCTGGCTGCTAATACCCTCAATTATCCTGCACGGCATGCTGGGAGAAAGAGCGCAGACTCGGGAAGTGAGAGTCAGAAAGTTTTAGTATGACAGCTTGGCTCTATAATGATGGCGTATAATTTGGGGAATAAGAGAGCTAGAGCTGCATGCAAACGCTTTGGACTTATGACGGGTGAATAAGCTGGGTTAATAGAGTGACCTGGCAACCCTGGTTATTTACAGACGTGATGTATCTTAGATACGCCACACCGACAAAAGTGTCTTGACAATCCTTCCAATAAATACACACTTATTTCAGACACTCTAACAGGTTCAGAAATGGAAGCAAGCAGACATCGGGGCGGTAAGTAAACAAGTGCAAGGACTTTATTAGTGCATTTAGGTACACTGTGGATATTTCCAAATGAATATGTAAAGATTAAAACAGAAGCATTTCTTTAAATAAGATCATCAGAAAAGCAAATGAAAAGTCTAATAAAGTTGTTTGATCACGCAAATGAGATACAAACTCTATTATTTGTTAATTGTTCTTCCAGCTTAGCATCACTCTACTGGTCAACAGAACCCAGTCCCACCAGAGTGCAGGAACTCCCTCCATCATTTGGACATTAGGAGATGTTGTGGAAATCCAAGGATTTCCCACTGAGGACTAATTTTATAATTTATTTTGTTTTATATTGTAGTTTATTTATTTTATTACTTATTTAAATTGTATTAAATTGTATTATTGATTATTTTGCTATAATGTAATATAATATATAATAAGTATTTCTTTAATAATAATATTAATACATTTTATTTATACTGCACTTTACATTTCCATGAAATCTCAAAGTGCTAAATTAATTAACATTTAGGCCACCCATGGAGGTCGGGTCCCCTGTTGAGTCTTGGTCCTCCAAGGTTTCCTCCTTCTACTTTCAGGGAGTTTTTCCTTGCCACTGTCGCCCTAGGCTTTCTCAATTTGGGATTGGCCTTTCAGGATAATATAAGATTGTAAAGCTGCTTTGAGACAATGCATCATTATAAAAAAACTATAGAAATAAATTTGAATTGAATTAAATTGAAATATGATATGACAATATATTTATGTGGTGAACAGAAGTTAAACTGGACCAGAGTAGAAGTTAAACTGGACCAGAGTGCCCCCACGTTGTGTTCAGTAGGGTGTATGGTCACCCAAGAGTTCTAAAACACACTGACAGTGATGGAGCATGGACAGGATCAGATAATCCAGCAGTTCTTATGGGATCCTCTTTATATTCATTTTTAAATATCCAATAATTTTTTAAGGTAACTGTAATTCTCTTGACTAGCTCTGTTTCTTTATACTTATTACTTGCTACAATTAGGGCAGCACAGGGGACTCGGTGGGGGGGTAGCACTGCCGCCCCACATCAAGAAGGTCCCGGGTTCAATCCCAGGGTGGAGCGGCCTGGGTCCTTCCTCTGTTGAGTCTGCATGTCCTCCCCGTGTCTGCCTGGGTTTACTCCAGGTACTCTGGATTCCTCTCACAGTCCAAAGACGTGTGTTGGGTAAATTGGTGTCTCTAAAGTGGTCCTTAGAGTGTGACTGTGTGTACGCCCTATGATGGATTCCTATGAGGTGTCCCATCTAGGGTTGTTCCTGCCCTTGCACCCAGAGTTGCCGGGTAAGCACCGGCTGGCCCGCGATCCTGTGTGGATTACATGAAAGAGAATGGATGGATGGATCAAAAATTTTTAGCAAGCAAATTACTAAAAATGTAACAATTGTTTTATTTAGATATGAATCAGTTTATGAATATTTCAAAAATACTGTATTAATGGTCTGTTTCTGTTAAAAACAGTTTAATGACCCAGTGGCAAAATAACGCAGTGCAATAGACTTTTGCAAACTTGAGTAAACTTCTGTTTAATGTTACATTTACAGCATTTATCAGACGCTCTTATCCAGAGCATTTAGCAGTTGTGGGTCAAGGGCCTCGCTCAGGGGTCCAGCAGTGGCAGCTTGGCAGAAGTGGGTGTCAAGTTCTCTCAGGTTTCACTCAGTTCTTGCTCAAACCTGAAAAGAGCCTGGCCATTAAGACACCATGAAACAACTCGGATCTTCATCTTTAGGTTGCAGCTTATTGAGATCTTGGATTTCCAGGTAGATATAACAGGTGATCAGGAGACAGTGAGTGAATTGCAGGTTAAGGTCAATAAGAGCTAGCTTAGGTACTTAGATCAATATGATCAGGTTATAATCAAGTAGATCAGATCTGTTAGATCAGTGGTACATCAGCTAGATCAGTTAAATCAGTGGGATTGAAACCCTGGACCTTCTCGTCTACAGTCCGGTACCTTAACCTCTAGTCCACCACAAGCTGCTAAATAATCAAGTGTCTCACAACTTTTTTTTTTTTGTGATGGCACATGTTTCGCCACACCTTACACCTGCTAAATGCTAGGCGTACATACTTAGCAGCTACTTGCTCCTACCCGTTTGATTTTGTAATTGGTCCAGAAACTTGCAGTAAAACTAGTGTAGGTTTGAAGACACCGCTGCTCTGATCTCTCCACCGGCTCCCTGTAGCTGCTCGTATCACATTTCAAACTCTGATGCTTGCCTACAAAGCTAAAACTGGACCTGCACCCTCCTACCTTGCAGCACTTATCACACCCCGCACTGCACCTCCCTCACTCCGGTCCTCTAGCACTGCTCGACTGGTCCCCCCGGTCTCTCAGGGGACGAGGAAGACATTTATCTAGACTCTTCTCTGTTTTGGCTCCTGAGTGATGGAATGAACTTTCACTCCATGTTCAAACAGCTCAGTCTCTGCTTATGAAGATCCATTTATTCCACACTTACCTTAACTAACACTCCCTATTTTTCTTTCTCTCTTACAAAAATAAACAAACAAAAAACCCAACACAACCTTTACAGTATCAGAAGTGTATTCTTGTTTAGATTCCTGATTATTAAGAAGGGATTATGTTACTGATGTCTTAAAGCACTTTTGTAAGTCGCTCTGAATAAGGGCATCTGCTAAATACTATAAATGTAAATGTAAATGTAACTCAACTCAGGTATCGTGATCAGAATCGTGAGCAGAGTGTATCGTTACAGCCTTATCTTCTAGTCTTATAAAACCCAAGGACTACATTGAATACCTGTTTTAATAATGCTTCCTCTGGGGCCACGTTTCTCCAGTTCAGCTCTATAATCGTTTGAAGAGACGAGAGGTATTCAAGCTGGTGTTGCATATCAGCTGCATTCCGCTCGTAGGTTTTCACCTGGATATCGAGACAGTTTACACAAGCGTGCCAACCACATATTTGCAGAGAACGAGGAAATGATGGGTAAATAGTTACCACGCTCGCGTAATTCGCGAAGCCGCTCAAGCCAGCTGGTTCGCGCTCTAGGCACGCTACGCCTTTTTCCAGGTTGGTTAGGAAGTGACTGGAGTGCGAGTGCAGTTCTTCCGAAATCAGGTTTAAAACGTCCTTCTCGATGGAGCTCAGCGAAGACACTGCGAGAACGCAATACTCAGCAATTTCGAATCTGGAATGTATAGACCTGGGAGCTGTGTGAGCTGCATGACATACCTAGCCTCTCTTGGAGTTCAGCATGGCCGACGGTCAGAAGCTTATTGGATGTAATGAATGTAGGAGGCATTGCTTGTACTTGATCAAGCCAGCCCTGTATCTTCTGGATGCTCTCCCTATATGTCAGGGCCGGCTGTCCCCGCATGCTCTCCAGTGACGCCGAGCTCCACTGACTGGCAAACAAATGAGCGTCTACCAACCAGGAATGAGTTTCACAGAGCTGCTGGATCTCGTGAAAAGCTTCCTACACAATAGAAGATAACAGTTATAACAGTCAACAATTATTCTCTGTTATAAGCCAAATCTGCACATCTCTGGTTGATCACCAATCTACAAAAAAGATCAGAAACGTGGACTATGGACACCCAACACGTCTGGTCGATTCTAGTTTAATTTGCGTGCCTTACCTGCGTAATCCTGGCTGCCTCTTTTTTAGCCTCCTGTGCTTCGGGTTTGTGGTGTAAGTGCCAGTCTAGCTGCTTTCTGGTCAGGGGATAGTACTGCCCTCGCAATCTGTGCCCCTGAAGTCTAAGAGAGGTCAGCTTTGCAAGCACCAGCTTTGTGTTTGCTACAACACGTGGACGATGGGAATAGAACAAACGTGTAAAATAAGCTGTAGATAGTTTTACCATTTTAATGCATTTCCTGAGCATTTCTACTGCTTAAGTACTCAAATACTATTTGCCTAACTGTCGTGCAAGTTTCAATACATTTCAATTCTGATACCTTTGCAGACGGCAGTACTGGTGATGTTTGAAAGGTCAATGTTTGAAATAGGATGTTGAAGAGCCCCGACGAAACGCAAGCCAGGGTCTTGGCAAGACGTATTGTACGAGTCAATCATCTGTAGAGAAGAAACAAACCCATTTGATTTTAAAGAGGTCAATCTGGAACAGCACTGCCACCAGACCATCTGGTACAGCATGACGACTCCTTCCTTACCTGTAGGACAGAGTCAGTCACTGACAGCACTGCTTCCAGCAGTACCTCATGATACAGGCCCATGGGTGGGAAAAGGGTGAGCTGTCCGTCTGCACCGAATATCATCTCTGCATTAAAAAGGCTGCCTTGTGCTTCACGTTTCCTCTAGAAAGCAAAATAATAATAAAACATGATGCCAACAACCACTGGCAATGCCACGGTTACCTCTCAGTTGGTGCTAACAGGTGAACCCCAAATACCAGGGCTACTCCTAACTAAACAGCCAGCAACCTCCCATCCTATGTGCTTCTATTGTCATTATTAACCACATGTTTTGATCAGTACATTAAGAACGCCATACTAACACGTGCCTCAGATTCACATTCTTGAAAGAATGTGTTGTTATGCTGTTGTAGCTCATCTGCCTCAAGGTTTGATGCATTGTGAGATGTTCAGATGCTTTTCTGTTGTACATAATGTTTGTTTGAAATCCAGACAAGTCAGTTTCAAACTTTCTTTTTGAATTTTTGCTTTTTTCAAACAAGTTTGGGCAACGCTTGTGAAAATCTCAGATGATCCCCAGTTTTAAAAATACGCAAGGTACCCCATGTGGTACCAGCGACCATGCCATGGACCATTCAGCTAACATGTAATACATTACAAACATTGACAAATTTGTGATGTTTTGCAAGAATCTGGTACAATTGATAAAACTGCGGTTGCCAGTAGTTGATAACGCAGCAATAGTTTGGGCAATAAAAGGCAACAAACATTTGGTAAAGATATTCCTTATATCTGAACATTTGACATGTTTTTTTACCATACTGGATTTCACATTGATAAGAACCTGAGCATAATCCCAATTGGAATGGATAACAATTCAAAAGATATCCAACCCCCCTGCTGACCAGTGTAAATTTCGTTGACGATCTATTTTCGTCATAGTTTTTGTCAACAAACCTTTTCTTCTTGACGAAAACTAAACGATAACTAAACAAAAACTACTTACAACGATTAAAACTATGACGAAATTAATTGACACT
>JAUZSU010167534.1:0-13381 GCA_034780255.1 Parotocinclus maculicauda | reverse complement strand
CTCTCTCTCTCTCTCTCTCTCTCTCTTTCATCCCTCGGGCAACAAGCGAATGTTGTTGTTGTTGTTTATTTTTTTCAAATTTTATGCCAGTTTATCCAATTAACAAACCTGTTCAAAGTCATTAGGATAGCATCTTAATGAGCAGTCTAATTATTTTAATTACAATCTTATGTAGATTGTTTCTGTCATTTAGAGGCAATTTAATATATTAGTGGCTTCTCATTAAGATGTTTACTAATTAATTCCCTGAATACATCAATGAACAGTCAATCAGTCATGTACTGGAAAATTGCAAACCACCTGAAAACAAACACGACCCTGTTTTTATTTTCAGCAGATCAACAAACGTAATACGTCGAGCAATATGGCAGTATAAGCAATTCGTTTGGGATCTGTTTGGTTTGCTCTTGAAATCGTTCCGTTTTCAATGTGATTCAGACACCGAAGGCAGAAATGAGATGCAGAATGGCTACTGTTTACATGATCGCTTCCTCAGTTCCCTTCACTCTCGCCTCAGAATCTGCCACTTTACCCGTGTATGCTGCCAGATGGCACCGGATGGAGGGGGTGAACAGAAGAGGAGGGTGGAGAGGGGGCTTAATCATCCATAAGCTTCTTATCCTCACTCCTCAGTTCCACTTAGCCTCCTCCGCCCCTCTGTTTGTACCCCTCTCTAGTCTGAAGGAGAAGTTCTACTCGACAAACTCTGCGAAGCCTTTTTTGCGTATGTATTCAGTA
Source organism: Parotocinclus maculicauda (assembly GCA_034780255.1). NCBI lineage: Eukaryota > Metazoa > Chordata > Actinopteri > Siluriformes > Loricariidae > Parotocinclus > Parotocinclus maculicauda. Next base: position 12,643 of record JAUZSU010167534.1, on the reverse strand, counting down.
CAGACTTAAATGTCTTTGCACTTACTTTATCCAGAGTGATTTACATTAAAAAATGCCCCGTTCAAAGCCAAGTGGCATCTTGGTAAAGCCAGGATTCAAACTCACAACCTCCTGATTAGTAGTACAGAGTCACTAATGGTATAAGTATTATTCTATGCAAGCTAACATTAACTCATAGATTAGTTCAACCTTAAATGGGTCTAGGTAGGGCAGAAGAATGAAGTAGGTGTAGCATTGGTGTTGCCCAGCTCCAGAATCGTTGGTCTTTGGTTTAATGCCTCTAGTGCATGTTCTCCTCTATGGCTGCATGCTTCTCTCCCAGATTCCCCAGTTTCCTGTCATGGTAGTGGTTCGAAATGTGAGTGTTGGCCAGCCCTAGTCCACACCTCTGCTTTATTTAGGCAAAAGTCACTGGGAACAGGGCACCATACCATCACTTAAGACTAAGAACATGTCACACTTACGTTGGCCTCCTATCTGACCTCCTCTACCCCAGTCACGACAAGTTATTGTATGTGTCTGTGTGATTCCTTACCTGGTTTAATAGTACTACAATGACTTGTGCCCAGGTCACAACTGAAGTGGGCTACCTTGGGGTGGAAGTTCAGAGGATTCTAAGAGACTGTGCTTGCAGGGGACCTAAAAATGTATGAGAACTTTTTTATTTCTTAAAGGCCCAAGGTAATATATTTTTATGAGGCCCAAAATCCCTGCTGGACAGCACATGACTCCTGCACCACCCTAGAACCCATATTCTAGTTCAGAGAGAAGACATCCTAACAGAGCCTTTAGAAAGCACAGTACATCCACATCAGCTTTGTAGAAGCCAAAGGAACCATGTGACCTTGAGATGCATGTGATTGAAAGTTGGGCTGCCCAAAATGAGGGATCAGTCACCCTGGAGCAAATACGAGTTTATAAGCTCCACAGCCAAGATCTCAGAATGATACGCTCCCACCACTGCAACCGCTAATTGCTAATGCCATTACGAGGTAAGGCTTATCTGACTACTGACCTGCGTTTGAACCCAATCACCGCCTCACGTGACCTCCTGCCGACCAATGGCGTACGGAACACGGAACAGTGCGACCAGATGGTGGATTATAAACAGTATCAGATATGAGATCGGGTCAAATGCCACGGGCAACAGCACAGCAGTATAGGAGCCGAGCTAAACGTGAGGAATAAAAGAGGGAAGATCTGGTAATATGCAAAGATTCAAGATCAGTTTTTCCACAAACAGCACAGAAGGCTTCAGTACGCCTGCATTTTTACTTATAGCATTTGTTATTTATCATCCGTTTACCCTGCCATTAATGTTCCTTTGAAGTGACCACAGCATTTGTTCATCCTCACTGCTCACTACAATCCTTATATTCTGGTTTTAATTCTATAGATCCTGTTTTTATCGTACTTGAATGATTATTGTGCCGTGTCGTAGGTTTGCAGCTGGAACACTCTCGTTTTAACATCTCCATCACCCCACAGTATTGAACATCTGGACCATGTTTGTTCTTATAAGGTGATACAATGATTCATATGAAAGAAACACAGTCAGAATCTTATTGGGTTTAATGGTTTATGAGCACTTGGGAAATGGCTTGGGAAAATCCATTACAGCTTATTGGCTAGCTTAAAATATTAACCCTGTACTGGAACAAGAGTTGATCCTGGAGGACAGAAACAGACAGATATGGAGAGAAGGATGAGCAGATTGATGGACAAAGAGTCAGTGGGACAGACAGACAGAAAAATAAATAGACAGACAGAAAGATAGACAGAAGGATAGATAGGTAGGTAGGTATGTAGGTCCAAAAATCAGACAGACAGACAGATTTTCTTTCAATTTTCTCCCCTACTATATTATTTATAGTTTTCTCCACTCAATATCCCATATCATGTCTTTTTTGCAAATATGAAAAAGGCAAAAACAACAATTTCACATACATACCATAAGTACCCTTCTTACCCTTCCATAAGGACCCTTTGCTATGACACTTGAAATTTAGCTCTGGGTTCCTCACATTTTTCTTGATCATCTTTAAGATGTTTCAACACCTTGATTGGATCCACCTGTGGTAAATTCAGTTGATTGGACATGGTTTGGACAGACACACTCCCATCTATATAAGGTCTCACAGCTAACAATGCTGATTGGAGCAAAAAAACAAGTCATAAGGAGAAAAGAACTGTCAGGAGATCAGGATTTTAGGGAGGTTTTGAAAAAGATGGAAAAATGTTCTGCTGCGATGAAAGTTTCCAAGAACACAGTGGTTTCCAGAATCCTTAAATGGAAAAAGTTTGGCAAATGTTGTTAAATTTTTCATCATAGCTTATTGAGGGCAGATTGATGCTAGCATTAGGACTGAAAATATCAAAATGGGGAAAAGTGAAAGGCTTTCTGAACTCATTATAGACAGACGTGCAGACAATATTTTTATGGATTTTGATCTCCCAGCCAAATCAATTACCATCAGGTGTAATCACACATCCATCCATTCACCCAGACCTTAAAAGTACATTGTTGTGTGATGCCACCCTTCCAACAACTCGATGAGAGCAAGGAGTCTAAATCAGATCATGTGATGCCAACAGTGACAGCCCAATTTGTCTAATAACTGATACCATGATATCCCTCTAACTATAGCAATATTCTGCATTTTCCAAATTGAAACTAATCTAAAATTGTTTTAACTATGTAGTCCTGAGTCATTTATGCATCCATTTAGTTTAATGAAGGGGATCATTTTATTTCAATCAGAAGTTTTGGTCTAGTTGTTGATTCAGCTTTTTGGTTAATGATCAAGCCTGTCCAGAGCTGAACGAGCAGGATTGGGCACCATATAAGGAAAACATGAAACTTTAACACCAAACTGCTTTAACAAATAATAACACCAAATTAGAATTGTGCTCTTAACAAACATTAACTGTCTTAACTAGTTTCATATTTCTCTGCTGTTTACAACTATGTTATTACATAACATAATAATAAGACATTTATTTTGCTATTGTTCAGATTGCTATTGTTTCCTGGGTTCTTCTTAATGAAGCTCATTTTTTATTTAATTTAAGACCAGACTTTTTTTATTGCTTGTTTCGCGGCTCCGCCGACGATCATATTTAAAGAATACAAAAAAAATAAAGTTTTGGTTTTTTTTGTATTTTTAGGATACGCCGAGCACCAATGGTTTAATTAAAAAAAATATATATTTTTTTTTTAGCTTTTTCCACCCTCCGTTGGAGAGCCAACAGTTTTCTTCTGTTCATTAAATTTTTTCCAGATTCACTTTAATTTAATTGTAGGTTAAATAAAAAAATTTTTTTTTTTAATTCTTTTTTATTACTTCCTTCTTCCTTGTATTGATTTCACATAGTCCTCGAGAAATTGAAAAGTGCTGAAAAATATAGATTTTGTTTTCCCTCCCTCAGTAGTTTCTTAGGTAGGAACATCTGAGGAACAAGCAATTAAAAAAGTCTGGCCTAACTGACTTCAATATATAAAGCTTTTCTTATTTATTTTAGGAAGAATGACTTCATCAAAGCATTTGTCGGTATAATATGTCTTTGACAGGGGCGCCTGGGATCACCTTGTATCTCCTTTGGATAAAATAAGTTTTCATAAAAGATTTATTAGAGAATAATGTAGAAAACGAATGTCATACATGGAAGCAAGTATTCAGTTCATGCATGTTAACTCCCCATGTTCAATATCCTACTCAGGGTGACATGTTTATTATACAGCAGTATTTGTTGCTGATACTTTAAATTGACAGATAATGACTCTATATGCACACATACTGTACATGTGCACGTGGTTCACGTGGAACAGGGTAGCCAGATTGAAGGAAGCACACTCAGCCTGTTCTCTCTACCAGCAGGGGGAGCTAATCAGTGTCTCAGATCTCAACAGAGAAAGCAGAGTTCAGAGACGCTGTTGTTCGGTAACGCCAATGGGCTGCAAAATTCAGGATTGAGTAGCAAGTGATATATGGATGGGGGTGAACAGAAGCATGTCAAACTGGACCAGAGTGCCCCCACATTGTCTGCTCAGTAGGGTGTATGGTCACCCAAGAGTGCCAAAACACACTGACAGGGATGGGGCATGGACAGGATCAGATTATCCAGCAGTTCTTGTGGATCCTCTCCATATTTATTTTGAAATCTATCCTAATTTTTGAGAGTAGTGTATAAATAGTAAAAAAATTAATTAAGGAATAGAATAATTTAATGGTAATTTAAAATATGAAAAGGATGTACACATCAGCAGTAGAATATGTGTATCGGCATAGTACATGTCTAGAACATTGCGTTAATATGAAAGGCTATGAAGGAGTCATGAGGACCTGGGGCATCTGTCCTTGTGTGAGTGGATTTCCACAGGAAGAACAAAGAGGAGCCTACAGTAAAGAAAGTTGAAGCCCACATTGCATCACATATCCACATCCATTAATCACCTATACAGTCATGATCAGACATAGACCCCAGCAGCATCCCCCAAGCAACTGAAGGTACGTCTGCACACATGAAACCCATGCTAGCCATCTCTTCATAATCAGAAAAAACTTGCTGGCAGACTTTGGCCTTTGTTGGTCATATGAACCAAAAATAATTGGGGAAGAGACATCACACTTCAAAGGAAGAGATTTACCTGCATAGAGGATGGTCACCAGAAAGGGAAAAGGGGCTTCCTGGAGTGCTGGGGCTCTCTGGTGATCTCAAATTTAAAGGAGAAGAAAGAAACAGACATAACCTGGCAGCAAGACTAATCGCCAACGTGAAGTGCACCTCAAACCTCACCTTTCCAGACGAGTGAAATAAACCAGGATGCCTCAGCACTACGAACCATCGCTTTCCTGGTGATCTGTACCAGTTCAGATTTAGCATTCAGATTTGTGTTTCAGCCTGGAAAGGTTTCACCACCATGTTCAGTCCTGGCTAAGTGGGTGCTGGGCCTGTGGACTGAGCCTTTTGTTGCCCTGCCAAATTCCATGCCAAATCCATGACATTTTCATGTCATAATGACACTTCTTACATTCAGAGTTCCTTGGGTCAAGAAAACATAAGCTTTCACACCAAATAGTCCTAGGGACTAATTTTGGGAGAAACTATCCCCTGCAGAGCACCCCTGAGAACTATGTTTATGGGACAACATTCATGTGTGACGCTGATGTGAACTTCACGTCAACTCAAAATCTCATTCGTCGCATATAGGCTCAGTAAAGTCTGGATTTCACCCTTAGTCCATTTGTCTGTGTGTCATTTTTAAGCATGAAGATGTAGGGGGAGCTTAACACATTCACTGGACCAATCGCCCCATACATACAGCCGTTACGGTTCCTATGTGCTGAGAAAAGACCCTACCTTGAAGTAGGAACTAAAAAAGTATGTATACCACACCACCACCACAGTATAAAAACTGCAATCATGCTCAGCTTCTTTGGTGTGAACAAGCAACGAAAGAGGCCCAGTTTTAAGAACTATGAAAAAAACCCTCTGGTGCACAATTGCCCATCATAAAAGAGCTCTGAACTTCACAACTAGGTTGTGCCCCGGCTTCCAGGATGTCAGCCTCAGCAGGTAGCTTCCAAGCTACAGAATTCAAGGGCCAAAAAACAGACCGGGGTACCCAGCACGACTGACATCAATTCTGCAACAAAGTGGGACCCAATGTACTGATTAAGCAGGCGGTGCCACGCAATCGTTTGGTTTTATTTGGTACGTTCCGTCCATTAATCATCCCTACTTACAAAAAGCACAGACAAGTTCTCAAGGTCAGTTTTTGAGAGGTGATCTAAACACTTTAATAACGAAGCCAGAAGAAACACACTCAAATCCTGAAGGACATTCCTCCATCGATCGCCTAAATGGTACTCAAGACCAATTAAATGCTACTCAAGACCAATTAAATGCACCATCACAAAGGATTTATGCAGTGTGTTGTCATGTCTGTCCATGATCTGACACTCAGTCAGGAATATAAATCGTGCCCTAACAACACACAAAAAGTTCAGAGCCGCTTCAACACAACAGATAAGCACTCGCTCACATTGGCCTATTGTGTGACAAAAATTCATTATTGAGCATAATGATGTTCATTCATCACGCCACACAGAAACAACATCAAGCGAGTGCACAGAGATTGATCAATAGATTGAAACACAGTTTTCTATGAGTCCTATCAACCTTTATGTTCACTTTGTCCTTCAGTCTATGCTAAACATTCAAAGCAGGGCCTCAAACGTCCTTTACATGCTCAGCAGGAAGCTGTATCTCACCATTTATATAAGGCCAGACTTTTTTAATTGCTTGTTCCTCGGATGTTCTTACTTAAGAATCTACTGAGGAGGGAGGAAAAAAATCAAAATAAATCTTTATTTTTCAGCACTTTTCAAGGACTATGTGGAATTAATATAAGGAAGGAGGAAGAAATAAAAATACTTTTTTATTTAAAAATAAAATTTATTTCATCTACAATTAAATTAAAGTGAATCTGGAAAAAAGTGTAATGTACAGAACAATACCGTTGGCTCTCCAGCTGAGGGCAGAAAAAGCTAAAAAAAAATGTTTAAAAAAAAATTTTTTTTTTTTTTATTCCAACCATTAGTATTGTGGCGGATCCGCGAAATACCCCCAAAAAAATTTATTTCCGCAAAACAAGCAATAAAAAAAGTCTGGCCTTAGGGAACATATTTAACAGAATATTTCAAAAATCAACTAAACCAAACATCCATCAATATGTTTTGTATTATGCATTTATTTACAGGATTCATGTCATTTGCATGTTCAGTGCAAACTAGGCATGATGAGCATTCTTTACTCTGGTTCTGGCTCTGGTTAAAACCTAGGGCTGGGCTGCTAACGTTACCCCCCTTACGTAGATACGAATATTTTCGACTCACACACATGGTCACGTCTTGCTTCCAAATATTTGAATCATTGGAATTTATCTTGTGGTTTTTTTGGATGAAATATGCCTCAAGCACTTGCCGTGTTGCTTCACTCGGTCAGCTTTGGAAACCATTCTTTTATTAATGTAGATTTTACGAGTAAAATGACCATTTTGCCTAAAAAAACTAATGATCCGTGCTATTAAAAACAGCAAAGACCAGCGTAAATTTTGTTTAGACATTGGTATGAGGGAAAACCAGCAAGACCAGCACTATTGACATACGTACCAACACGTAGCTCGTACGGTATTAATGTTTGATCCATCCAAACCCTACATGTGCTTTTTTTACTGTTTTTAAACAAGAATCATAAAACCCAGTTACATAAAGTTCAGATTCTATAATTTTACACATAAGAACTTAAACCTTTGGGCTTCCATTAGCTAGAAGTGGGGACTTTCCCAACAGGAAATAGCGAGGCAAAGTCAAGAGCAGATGATGAAGCAGATGATAAAACTCCACTGGTGCACAGGCCAGATGGATTGTGTGTTAAAAGTGGGAAAGCAGTTATTAATAGTGTTTTATTCAGAAATTAATACGAAAATTGAGTAACTACCCTTGAGAAAAAAAAGTATACTTAAATTATGCTGAAATAGTTATGTACTTATGTTATTTTGGAACTAGAAATTACGGCTTATTAGTAATTAAATTGAAATAAATTTGTACTTCATATATACTTAGTTAATATATAAAGTTTAGTAGTCATGTTTTGGTCATGTACTTTAAATACATTTACTGTTCTATAGGTCATGTACTGCAAATACATTTACTGTTCTGTAGGTCATGTACTTTAAATACATTTACTGTTCTATAGGTCATGTACTTTAAATACACTTACTGAGTATGTCATGTTCTAATATGCTTACTGTAGTACTATTCTACTGTAATCATATTCTTCCAATATCTCTAGTGTAGCAGATTCCAATTTCCTAAGTATTGTAATTTGTAACACTACACATTGTTCTATGGAAGTTAATTTAAAAGATATTAGTCTAAGTGATTTTGGAGCATTTCAAATTTGACCAACTTTAAAGAACAAGATTTACAGAACATCAAAAAGTAAAAAACAGCAATAAAATGTTTATGTATGTCCATATGCAACCTTCTAACGCAACCTCAGGATAAAACTGGCATCATCTATCCATCTAAAGTATACTTTTTCAAAGTATACTGAAATGTAAATTACGTAGGTAAAATATAAAATATAAAACCAACATCTATTTATATATATGGGGGATGGGATTAACCATACAGTCGCAGCCAACTCTCGGTCACTTGATGGATCAAATATATATATAATATATATATATATATATATATAAGAAGAAAAGGTTTGCTTAAATTATTGCGCATATAATTCAAGTAGACTATTGTTATCTTGAAATATACAATTTTTCTCACAAGGGTAATTATATGGCTGGATTAAGGGAATTTCCACAGGTTCAGGTTGTACTTTGAACATGTGTGTATCAGATGTATATTCGAATCCAGTTCATTTTTAATACAAAATGATTGACTAGTGTAACTAATGAATAGTCATGTAAGGGATACTAAGGCATGCTGGCTATAGTTTGAACGCTGATTAGCTTCTGGGAAAGGAGGAAGAAAGAATCCCTTCTGCAACATCTGTCACTGCTTGTCTTCACACATCTGGCCCCATTGGCAGCTGTTCCGTTCGTCATGGTGGAACGAGGCTGTGCGTGAGATTGATCACACTTTCTTTTGTACTGCAGTTTTCTATATGGTGTGTATTTTCATGAGTGCTTTATAAAACGCGGTTCAAATTGGACCAGTTCTACGTTTTCCTCCAGGCTCAATGTTTCACCTGGTTTATTACTGCGTTTTCAAATAGTTAGCTAAAAATGGCTGCGCTTTAAAAATGTTGCACATAGTAACCCGATCTTGCAGTGCATCGTTCGAAGCAATGCAGAGCAAAAACACACACCAGTTTACACGCCAAGTTTAAGAACCCCTTTTAGAAAGTAAGCAGTAAATGACTCTGCACACACTCTTCCTGTTAGTACTACACTGCTCACAAAAATGAGGGGATTTTTCATTTTGGGCTATCCCCTTATTTTTGTGAGCAGTATAGTTAGAAAAGTCAATTAAGTGCCTTAAAAGGAATGAAGGTAATTATTTCCCATGGACCATTTGAAAGCACTAAACCACAGGGAATTATCACTGCGATCTTATTGTTCTGAGTTTCAGAGTCGTAATTAAAAGAGTCGAGGCTGTGCAGGCTCTGGTTTATAGGCTGAACACACACACACACACACACACACACATAGAGTCTGCACAAAAAAACGAGCTTTCTGGAGCACTTGTGCATACAGATCTGTCCTCGGAAAACGTGTATTTTTCTTTCTGTCATCTCCATCCACTCAGGTCCCATCTTTAAGCACACATCACCATGGAGTCCTGATGACACACTCAGAGCAGTTGCATTATTCACATAATAGCCTGATTATGGACCCTACAGCCAGCATGCTGAAAGACAGGTGATGCTTGTTAAGGAGAAGCCTTCACACGCACCAGTTCGGAATTCTCAAGTTTTTATGGGAGTTTGGAGACCCAGGATCCTGAAGAAGGCATGGACCACCAGGACTGGTTGTACTGGAGACTACATTTAAACCTGATTGTTTTGTGTGTGTAGTATCTGCATTATGTCCTGATATGATTTTGACCAGTTGTAATATGAAACCAGAAGATACCCGACAAAAACGTTCTGGGTTTTTATTTATTTTAAGCTAAAGAAACCGGATACAAATACTACCTGATCAGTCCGGGTCTTAATCGTTAGAGAGCAGAATAAAGGGATTAAATACAAAGAATGTAGAGAAACAGATGAACTGTCACTGCAGAACTACAAAGTGCTTCTATACTCATCTAATTACCAGCACTACTCAGTTCCGTTTACATTCTTTGTACTGTATATTAGCCATTGCACATTTGTATCATGTCTCTTCTTCTACCTCCAACTTTAATTACTGTATCTTGCACTTCTGGTTTGATGCTAACTGCATTCCATTGGCTGTGTACCTGTACTCTGCACAATGACAATAAAGTTGAATCTAATCTATATGATAAGAGGAGCTAATAAACTCGACCATGAGCATAGATAACGACAAGGTGTAACAATAAAGTGGTAGGTCACTATATGCGTACCATTAAACCATTATTCCAGGATAACCTGAAGAATACCATCCATATACGATATAACCACCCAACCAGCCCGTAATACTCCCGTTAGGGTAAAATAGATAAGAATTCGATTTATGATCTAATTAGAGTGGCAAGACTCTGAATTAAATAGGGGACGCTGTGTGTGCAGTGCTGTAGAGTTGGTGTAACCCAGTGAAGCCACATTACGAGCTCTAATAATATATTTTCCCTGTCAATAATTGGAGATGAACACTGAGCATCAACACACATCATCACAGATAGGTAACACGGCATACACACACCTATTATTTCCGCTTTGGGCTTTTTCACTTGAATATGTTGTTTAATATCGTTGCCACCAGTCTGGAAAAATACTCCCAGCGTATTTTATCTCAGAAATCTATAGAATTTTTGAAGCTAGTCATAAAGCCATCTTTTAACATCTGTAGAGTATGTTACATCAGCCATAGTGCAAGAGGGCATTAAGTAAAAGCAGTGAAGGGCAGCTAATAATTGTCTGAATTCCTTTTGAAATAAGGGACAAATGTACATATGTTAAAAATAAGCCATGAAACTGGTACTAAAATACGGAATTGTCTTGTGAAAATCTGGTCACCCTAGACCTAATGTCCTTTGATGAGCCCTCTTTTTCTTCCCAGTTTAATTCTGACTATTTTTCCAGTCTCCTGACATTCCCCACCACAGTCATGGCTGTTATTTCAAGTCAAGAAATCCATAGGCCTTTATCCTGTACAGCTCAGACACTGCAGACACTACGTTTTACCAACAGGTGGCAGACATGACAATGAGCCTGTATGGAGGAACACCCTATGCCCCCCATATCACGCTACGACCTTTCCTGGAGCAACTGGTCAGAAGCGTAATGGAGATGGATCCCTTGTCCAGCCTTGGCTGCCTCGGTCAGGGCCATTGTGTTTGTACAAGGCAGTCCATCTTAGGTTGAAATCCAGCCATGAATTATGATTATTGTCCAAATAGAAACATATTTCAGCAATGATTACATTTAAATATGTTACCTCTATTAATAGTTATTCTCCTGCTTATTTCAACTGTAAATATAAGACGTGTCAATTATATAACTTAGCTTATTTCTTGCATAGAACATGTAGCCTGCCCAGGGAGGTTGGGTACCTTTTTGAGTCTTGGTCCTACCAAGGTGTCTTCTGTATAACGATTAGGGGGTGGTTCTTGCCATTGGTGCCCCAGGCTTGCTTAGTTTGGGATTGGATAATAATAGATAATAAAAGACAGAAGATACGGCATAGTCAGAAATGACATATCTAAGCAAGTAATGAGTGAGGGGACTTATCTTTTAGGCCATGTCCAGAACATGGTGGCCATCTTTAAAGCCGCCAAGTTTTTTCCAATGGGAAGGTGATCATGTAGCATATCAAAGACGACCAGAATAGTCTAAGATTTTCTTTGCCGCAATCTGATTTGCAATATCTCGACAAAGTTAACAACTTTTTGTTGTTTGTCACAGGTTACTGAGCAGTATGTATTCAGACCTGTATGATATTTTTTATATTACGTACGATATTTTGGTGGCTCGATAGTGAGGTTTCTGGACAACTGATCTGAAGGTTGTGAGTTCAAAGCCTGACTGTACAAATCCCCCTCGCTTGGCTTTGACTAAGAGTGTCTAAAGCTAAAAGCTGTATATATAAATATGTACTTAGGCTTGCATTATGGCTGTACATACGACTATAACAGTCCAAAAAAGACAAACATGTTTACGAGAGGCTTCCATGTCTTAACGCTGGCAGTGCTTGTGCAGTGTGACTGATGTGTTTTGTGTGGGCATGCGTGGGTGAAAGCAATCGTTATTAATGACTGGGTGAAGTGCATGTGGATGTACGTTTGTCTGATATTCCCAGAAAGCGGGTCTCTGGAGGTCGGGAACGAAATTTTGGCCCGCGCTCCCAAGGTCTGCGAGGTTAAATAGCTCTGACTTGATGGATGAGGTTCCGATGAGGCATACACACAATGGACAAGCATGAAGGCCCAATGTGTGCATTTCCATTCCACATTTATCCCAGAGCTCGTTTCTATAAGTCTCCTGGAACACTCTGACAGCAAGGGCAATATGTCATTGGATATATTTTTCAGAAAACGTTTGATATCTCCACGCAGGCAGAAGTTCAATCATGACAGCCTGACACAGGTCGGGACACGGCAGGCAGGCACGCTATAATAAATCCGGTTGCCGGGCAAATGTGGCTCTGCTGAGGGCTTAAGATGCCAACAGCACGCAAAGTGAGTTATAAGCTGAAACGCAACCCTGAGGATGTTGACGGCGCTTCGTGTTTGCCGTTCAGCAGTAAATCTGGCAACTTGGCAAACATGCTTGTGATTGATCGCTGCATGCGACAGTTCAGCCTTTGTAACACCCACTCACGAGGAAAGTGTGAGGGAGTTTCAACTAAATATGTAAAGACAGAAACTTCTAACAAATGAGATCTGAAAGAGATATCAACCACTCCCTTTTAGCTACATGCAGAAATCTAGGTTGT